>BPLQ01003583.1:0-40892 GCA_021605075.1 Caerostris darwini
TTGGAATTAAACATTGGGAAAAATTTGGAAACAATAGTAAAGTTCAGTGCATAAAAGTGTCTCACATTGGGTGAAATGAACCCTATTTTACAATTGAGGAATTTAGTGGCGAGATTACACCTCTAATAGCTTGTTATGTTGTAAAAGTAACCAACATGTAAGCATAAATCTCAAAGTAAAATCAAATACTTATACCGCCCATTGATCCAAACAGCTAAATATTTAGTGTTTAGTAAAGTATTAAAATATTTTGTCATCAATGCATGCCGGTTTTAATTAATGATATTCATGTGTAATTATGATTAAAAATGAGATGTTTTGTTTGCTGAGCTATATGCATTCTCCAAATAAAAGCTGGTGTATTTCAGCAAATTAATTGGCATCGTACGTCGTCTAAAACATTCAAACCGTACAAACAGGGGTCATATGTTTGAGAAATTCAAAATATAGCAATGGAGATGATTATTCCGTTTAGTTGGCATTTTGGTCGGAAAAAAAGCTAGCTATATTGTTGGTTATTTTATAGCTCTTAATGGTGGTTAATATTATTTACCCATCGATGTATTTCAAAAAATTGAGTTTGAAACAGGTTTTCTGGTTTTGTTAAAATTAAAATTGTAAGCCCAATTTCAAATTTTATGAAACTATCCAATCTCTGGACGCAATGCAAATAGCGTATCTAGTGGTAGAAAAGTTTCCTCGTCGCATTATGGAATGTAACCTAATGTCAGCAAAGAGCTATATTTCGACATCAACAGTGATTGCACTAGATGAGATAGAGAAATAAAATAAAATCACAGTACTACAGACATTTAATTAAATAATATAGACGTCTTGATTAAATTTTAAAGCTTTCATCGTATTGAATTAAATTATTTTTCCCTATCACATATGGCTGTCTTGAAGTATTTAAGAACTGAAAAATATCATATTTGCATAGGCAATACCAGCAACACTTTTAGTACTGGAATTTTGGTTGAGATTTCATTGGAAAGGGGAACTTAATTCATGAATTATGCCTGTATTTCATAGATAATAGCAGACGTGTTTCCAATAAGTATATAAAACAGCCTTTTTCTTCTTTCCGAATTCCTAATCTACAGATTCAATTGTTGCACTTATCTCAATTAAAATTAGTACCACATTATAAAGTGACAATCACTTTTAATTGTTGTATTTCAATAATCATTTCTCTATAATCACTTTAAAAATCACTGCTTCTATCCATTTTTCCCCAGGCTTGCCAACATATTAATCAGATCGCTATTGGAGATTTGTTAAGATTTTAATCTCTCTAACTGCAGAAGCTTTAAAATGTGTACTCGTGGTTTGTAAACTAATACTTTAAAAAACTTTACTTCGTTTCCACGGTTTGTTCCCCAAACTGTTTAAATTCATCAAGAATTTTTATAAAATGAAGTAAATAATGTCATGGTTTTCATTTATCTGCAAACTCCACTTGACTATCAATTACAACTCAGCAGCTTCCAGACCTGCTAAGCATATTTAAATAAATATATGATTATAAAATGGCAAAATTTGTTTTTAGTTTGATAATAATTAAAATTCCATGTTAAAAAAGGTGTATTTACATCATCTTTTTCTACCGCCTTTTCTTGCACCGTACAGATCCGATAGTGCCTGGACTGAGTGACGATGATAAAAACAATATTAAATAGATAATAGATTTTCAGGGGTAGCAACTTCGTATTTCAATTGTCATATAAAATAACACCAGGAAAACTCCTACTAGGCAGCTAAATATCGATTTGATCGGATTATCCAACGATTCCTCTCATTTCGGAAAGCAGTTTAAGCAATATTTGGCGTTAGTGGATTGGAATATGAGCTCTTTAGCACTACACTTGATCATATTGACTTCAGGATCTTATAAGAGTTGATCATATTGTATCAAAAATCTGTTTCTTGTGGGATAGAGCTCGTGGATGTAAACTAGTCACTCTTCGAGTTGCTTATTTAAAATTGTTGTAGCAAATTGTGCTTTTATGTAATGCATCATGTCTAAGTGGTACAATCTGGCTTACTCTGGTGGCTTACATATCTACCTCTTTAGTAGCGCAGGACTTATGTTCAAAGTATTGGCATTCAAAAGAATACTTTCTATAACAAAAAATCATCTGCTTTGTTTAGAAATGGTTGAATTACAACTTTTATAAAATTTTAAAATAACTATAAAATACAATTTTAAAATTATCTGACTATTTTTCTCCGATCAATTTAACGATGAATAATGAATAGTTTGACTGATCTGTTATTATATTATGAAATTAATGTACGGACTTATCTTAGCTATGAAAATAAATTGTTTGTCACATACCGTAGAGGACATTTGTTTTCTCAAGTGATGCTATGTAATACCTAATAATGAGCTGTATTTACAATGAATGGTCTTTAAATTTCTAGATTATTCGAAATATTTTTTTAAAAATAACGCATGCAAAATATTTTTGAAACATACATATCAATAAAGCTCTTGTAATTTATCATTTACCATTTTATAATATTATTAATATTGTCTTGATAGTTCGATAGATAAAACAAACTGATAATATGTGAAAGACATACGAATGTCATAAATGTATTGAATTAAATTTTACTTTAAATAATTGAAGAAATAGACAAGTTTTAATTAAATATGTATTTATTACGTATACATAAATTTAAATATACATATGTTATATTAACATAAAAATCAGAAATTGAAAAATGGAATATACATACGTTATATTAACGTAAAAATCAGAAATTGAAAAATTGAATATACATACGTTACAGTAACGTAAAAATTAAAAATTGAATATACATACGTTACATGAACATAACAATGAAAAATTGAAAAATTAAACATAAATATACAACCTAACTATACAAAATATACACTATATACAGAAAAAAAAAAAAGAAATGAAAAATAGAGAAATATGAGTATGTACAAAAAATGATGAATTATATATACAATGAAAGATGATGAACTTTTTTTTTTTGAAACAGTATACACAAGCTGCCATCAACTAAGGATAAAATTTGGAATATTCTTTTAGGATAGAACTATAAGCTGACAAAGGACATATTAACAACTTTTTTTTGAGGGGAGCAAAACACAAACAAGACATAACATATGACAAGGGACAAATTTACTGTTTTAATTTTTTTGAAAGCGACAAAACACGAACAAGACAAAACATGACATGACAAGGGACAAATTTACATTTTTAATTTTTTTTGAAAGCGACAAAACACGAACAAGACAAAACATGACATGACAAAGGACAAATTTACAGTTTTAAATTTTTTGAAAGCGACAAAAGCACGAACAAGACAAAACAGGACATGACAAAGGACAAATTTACATTTTTAATTTTTTTTGAAAGCGACAAAACACAGACAACAAAACATGACATGACAAAGGACAATTTACAGTTTTAAATTTTTTTTGAAAAATCAGCTACAGGTAAAGACAAAAACAGAACATGACAAGGGACAAATTTAGAGTTTAATTTTTTTTGAGGTTCAGACAAAACAAAAACCAGACATTATAATGACAGACATGTTCTATATACAATTTTATGTTAACTATTCACTGTTATTTTTTAATATTGATGGCAGCTGTTTGTGTTCATTTTAATGAAATTGTGAAATTATTGAGTTTTGAGAGAACTATTTACTATTACTTTTAAGCTATTTTTAATCGTTTTGCTTCCAGTTTCTATTTTCAATAATTAAAATTTGGTTATTGGTTACAGAAGTTACATATTACTTTACGTTATTATACCTTTTGATGCTCTTAGTATTCTTTAATCTTTATTACTTGTTATTTTTTTATTGATTTCATTGTCTAAATTTTTACCATTTTACCTTTTCGATTGACAAAGTTATTGAAATACCTATTGCAGCATTCTTGATTTCTACTTCTGTTGCGCTTCGGATGACTTTGGATGGATCTGCTGTTATAATTCTAATTTTCAAGATTTTAATATGTGCAGAATATCTTTGGTTATTGATTTCTTGGTATTTTCAAAATGGAAATATTGATAATTGAAGATTTTCAGAATCTAAATAAGGAGGCAGGAAGTTAGGCTTCATGGAGTTCAGTTAAAATGAATCTTGAACGCAATCAAATGGTATGTGGATTACATTTTTGAATTATTTTACAGGATTGGCTGGAATTGAAACATTGATGGATGGTTTTAAGATTCAGAGTGGCGATTGATGAATATTTTATTACAATTAATGTGAGCAATACAAACAAAATCCAATACTATTGATGCATTGATTATATGTAGATGGTGACAATCCTTTCCTTCATTGATGACAAATTTCCATACTATTGATGATTGATTATTTCCATACTATTGATGATTGATGATTTCCATACTATTGATGATTGATGATTTCCATACTATTGATGATTGATGATTTACATACTATTGATTGATGATTTCCATACTATTGATGATTGATGATTTCCATACTATTCATGATTGATAATTTCCATACTATTGATGATTGATAATTTCCATACTATTGATGATTGATGATTTCCATACTATTGATGATTGATGATTTCCATACTATTGATGATTGATAATTTACATACTATTGACGATTGATGATTTCCATACTATTGATGATTGATGATTTCCTTACTATTCATGATTGATAATTTCCATACTATTGATGATTGATAATTTCCATACTATTCATGATTGATGATTTCCATACTATTGATGATTGATGATTTCCATACTATTGATGATTGATAATTTACATACTATTGACGATTGATGATTTCCATACTATTGATGATTGATGATTTCCATACTATTGATGATTGATGACTTCCATACTATTGATGATTGATGATTTCCATACTATGGTATTCCATACTATTGATATAAAAATTGTGGATAAAAAGTGATGATGTTGACTCTTTGAATGTAATTATACATTCTGAATTTTTCCGTTTTGTAACAATAAACAATAGTTGTTTGTAATAATGGCCATTGTTCCAACAATTGGTTCATTGTAGATCTTTTCCACATGTGTTTTAATATTAATTGTTGTAAAAATATTTGCCCTCTATTTCCCTCTTTCCAATAATTAAATTCTGTTTGTTGTATTAAAAATTGATTTAATTAATTAATAATTAATTTAATAAGTAATTAATAGATTAATAGAAAATTAGATAGTAATTTATCCATTTCTATAAAAATCAGAAGAGCTATTCCTTGATAATGTTTCTTTTTCAATACTGCTCTGTCCAAAAAGTAAGACCAGTTTTCAATTTAAATTACCCGGGTATGTGATATTTCAATTTTTTTTTCTTTTTTAGGTTGCAGGCACTGTCTTTGACATCTGCGTGACATTTTACGTCAAAATATTCACTAGTGTTTCGGTTACGCTTGGTTTTCTGAAAGGCTAAAACTGATTCTAGCTATTTTTGGAATGTCTGAATTAATTGAGCAAATAACTTGCATTTAATTTTGTTTGCGAAAACGTATATAAGGTTGCCGAAGGCATTCGGTGAGCATTCCTGTATCAGAGAGAAATGTTTAGAAGTGGTAAAAACAGTTCAAAGAAGGCAGGGAACGCGTTGAACACGAAGAGCCCTCTAGTCGATCACCAACCTCAACTGACGAAGCTCATGTCCAAAAAAATTAAAGATTTGGTGCTTGCAAACCGTTTATTTACAATTAGAAACCTTGCTGATGATGTTGAAATTTCAAAAGAATCGGCCAGTGCCTTTTTGGGCCCAAACACACGTTAAATCATAATTTTTACCGAAAACACTGAATGGGAAAACTCACACTACATTGATTCTTCGTGACTTTTCGCCAAAAATGAAACACATACTTTTCCGCCACCACCGTATTTACACCGTACGACTTCTGGCTATTTATTCCCTAAACTCAAAATAACACTCCGGGACACCGTTATGAGTCGATTGAAGAGATTCAACATGAACGCGCTTTGACAGCCATTCCTGCCGATGACTGTTTGCCATGCATTGAGGATTGGAAAAAAGTTGGCATAAGTGCATTGTGTCCGGAGGGGACTACTTTGAAGGTGATGAAAAAATTTTGTAAGAATAAATAAAGAGTTTCTGAAAAAAAAGATGGTTTTACTTTTTGGGCACAATAGTATGTATTCTGCATTTATGACAAGCTATTGTTTGCTAACGATAGATTCATTTCAGAAAATCTGTTAATAGATGATAAAGCACGTAATTTTATCTTCACATGACATTACAGACATAATTCTATCATTATCCCTACGGAAATGTCAGATGGGTTACAAAACCAAATAAAGATGCAAGAAATAGCCTAAGTTCAATAACTAAACGATGTCGAAAAGAAGTTATCCAAAATTGGATAATTAGTTAGATCCAAAAGAAATAGAATGATTTTAATGAGGGAAATATTTCTTAGTATTATTATTTATTAAGAAATATTTCCACAATAAGAAATAATCTACATAAGAAATAATCGTAATAATTATAATCCACATCACACATTTATGAAAATAATATTGGTGTTTAAAATAAGTTTTTTGTAATTTTTGAATCCAAATATAATAACATTGATGATCTACTTTTATTGCTATTAAAATATTACTCCTATTTCTTATTTAGAGAACTGAATTTATGTAGAGTGAAATAAGATTTACTGTATAATTAGATTAGAAATTTTCTAAGGTTCAATCTATTATGTGTTAGTTTGGAATGTATACAATTTTACTAACTGATTTAATAAAAAAAATAACGGTTTTTATCATGACATATGTTTGGAAATAAAAAATTAATTTTTATTAATTGCTATTCAAACTATTAAGGATGTGATTTTGGTTTTGTACTTTAAAAACAATATGCATCATAAATAAATTAAAGTTTTAATTAAAATTGTAAAAAGCAATTTAATTTTGGAAAAAAATTGCTTGTTTATAAGAAACTGCTTTTAAATTTAAAATATTTTTTTACAAATTTTTCAGCTCTTAAAACAATTTTTTTTTTTTTTTTTTTGTTGCAAAATAAATTTAAACTTTATATTTTTCTAAAACATAATTAATAATTAACAGTATACCTTTAAACTAAATACAAATGACATCGTTAAAAGTTTAAATATTGTGACTTTTTCATGTGTAGAACATCTTTTACTTAAATTACTTGAAAATGAAAACAAAACACATTTATGAATTATAAATAATACACTTTTAAAACATATGAAAAGTTGATTATTTATATATTATAAAGAATTGTTTCATTAAAAAGTAAAAAATAAAATGCTTTAAGCAAAATTCATTAATTTAGTCAACATTTAGCATGATCTAAATTGAGTTCTTAAATCATTAACACATGTATAATTGGTTTCTTTTGAATGAAACAAAAAATACTTAATTAACAGAAAAAATTGTCTAGACATTTCTTAAACAAAAATACTCAGTAGTTTGCAATTAAAAAAAAGATGCCTAGTTTTCTCAAGAGACATATGACTATTTGATTATTCAAGAACTATGGAAATGAAACTGTATAATTAATGAAGTTTGTGTGAAAGCAAGAACTACACACTAAATAATTAGTTTGAGAGATTTAAGGAAAAAAAATTATTTTAGTTAAAACGCAGAAGTTTTCCATTTAAATATTCATCTGGTAATAACCATTAAAATATTATAATTATTCTCAACTGCAGTAAGAAAACTATGCACACAATTCACAAAAGAGCATAATAAGTTAATATTTGCAACTATTTATTTAATAATAAATTCTTTCTTTAATTTAAATACATTTTCACGAAGATAGAAAAATAAATAAATTATTATTATTATTTTTGCAACAATAAATGATAACTCATGATAGCATATTAAGTTTTAAATATTTTTATTAAATAAATTTAATAAAAATGCTATATAAAGACATGTTCTGCTATTTTATACGAAAATGCCTTTTATATTTTCATAAAAAAAACTATGTATGTACTTTTCTACGAAAATATAAAACAGTTTGATTTCTCTAATGAAGTAACTAGTCTTCATAAAGCATTACTATATAAAGAAGGAAAGCTTAAAAAGTAAATATATAAGTAATGATTTATACTCACAAGTTACTTCATTAAATAAGTAAAACTGTTTTATATTTTGGTAAAATATATGAATTAAATTATTTTTTTTAAAAATTCTATAAACAGACTTCCTTTGCTACTTTATACAAAAATATCTTTTATATTTTCGTCTAAAACTATATATGTATATTTTATGCAAAAATATAAAACAGTTTGATAATGACACTATATATATATATATCTTTTATAAGAAAATAAAAAACAATTTGATTTCTTTAATGGTAATTTGCCTTTATAAAGCATTACTTAATAAAAAAATAAAGGTTGTAAAAGTAAAAGTAATGCTTTATAAAGAAAATCATTAAATTATCAATCATCTTTCATCATTTCTTCATTAAAGAAATCAAACTATTTTATATTATACTAGAAGACCCGGCCACGCGTTGCTGTGGCTTTCTTGTATTTCGTTCAATTATTAGATACTATAATTGGTATTGTTATCGTTTGCTGTCGTGGTTTGATTTTTTGACATAAGGGCCCTCTCAGCACGTCTACGTCGTACCTCACGACGTAGTGACGTACCTCACGACGTTTTTCAAGTGTTTTAATTACATATATTCAAAACCTCACGCCTACGGGTATTGTTGAGGTTAGATTTTTTTGGTGGCATTTTACTGAAAATGATAATTGAAAAAATACAATACCATTAAAATAAAATCGAGATATAATAATAAATGACTTAAAAAAAAATTCACAATAAAATGTAAACGATTGTTTAAGGTACACGAACACGTTCGAATGAATTTTTTTGAAATTTTTTATCTTTGTACACATTTGTGGATTGAATGTATCTAAAAACTAATGATTTCACATAAAAAAATTTCATTATTATTATTATTATTTTTTTTATAAGCTAAAATAAGGGTAAAAATGGCCAAAACTTGATACTGTTACAAAACATGATAACTCAAAATCGAATCAATATTTTTTAAATTTCTAAGTTTGTATTTGTTTGTACTAACATAATATAGGGAATGGATCTCTGGTAAATTTATATCTTTATTATTTTGTGCTAGTTTAAATGCTGTCGACACAAAATTCTTTCAAAATTTGCATGTAATTCCAAGCTTAACAATTAAAATAAAAAATATTTATGTAGCTATTATAATTTCAGAGTTTTATTACCTGTAAACATTTATGAAAAACATAAATACAAAGTTTTGTAACATTTGGATCAAAATTACTTGTGTTATGGTGCTTCACATGAAAACAAAAAGCATAAAAATTCATTCTGAGAAAAAGCTAAAAACAACTTTTAATTAGAGATATTACTTTTAAAAATGTTGTAAATATATTAAAATGCCATTGAATTATCAAGTTCATAGTCTTATTTATTAAAAAATATAGTTTTATTTTTCCTTACAGCTCTAAATATTTTCTGAGCTTTGTTTTGAAAAAGTTAAAATTTGCTCAACAAAATTTTTTTTTACAACTTCCTCCTATTTGCAAAGGCTTTTTAATATGAAATGACCTGGATTTAAAATATTTAGCCTTTTTTCAAGTGTTTTGATTAAATATATTCAAAACCTTTCAATTTCACATAAAAATATCAACTTTAACTATTTTTTATACAATTTACTCTTTAAAATATGGATAAACATTGCAAAAATGTGATATTGTTGCAAAACTTGATAATTCAAAAATAAATAAAACATGAATAGTTTTTCCTTTGCAAGTATTTTTATGCTGGGAATATCCTTATGTAGGTAATATACTGTTTTCAAATTTATATCTTAATTATTTATACATTTTTGTATGCTTACATTTTGTCGACACAAACTTTTTTTTACATATTTACAAAAATTCTTAGTTTAAAAACTGAAATGAAAATAATTTATGAATTTAGGTCTGTATGAATTATTTATCTGTCCTATTCCTTTCATACATTTAAAGAAAACTTTTACATGAAGTTTCAAAGCATTTAAATAAAAATATATGGGTATTATGATGTTTTGAAGGAATACAAAATGCATAAAAATTCATATAAGAAATAATTAAAACCAACTTCTAAATGTAAATAAAAACAAATGTACTTACATAAAAATGTTATTGAGCTTTAAATTCTCCTTTATTAATATAAAAACTTATTTATTTGTTTTGATTTCTTTAAATAACTTCCAATTTAAAAGTACCATTTATCAATTTTTCTTCGACAATATTCAAATCACTCAAATTCTTTGTTTTTCAAATAACAAAAGTTTTTTTAAAAAAAATGTCCTTGATTTTCAACTTGCAACTATTATACTACCTTTTATAAAATTTTAATGTTATCATTATATCAAATAATTGCAGAGTTTACTTCATTTTGACACTTTTCAAAAAATGCTTAAAATTCATCATATTTCTTTAAAAATATTTACAAAAATTCTTAGTTTAAAAATTGAAATAAAAATAATTTATGAATTTAGGTTAATTTCCATGTTCTATTCCTTTCATACATTTAAAGAAAACTTTTACATGAAGTTTCAAAGCATTTAAATAAAAATATATGTGTATTATGATGTTTTGAAGGAACACAAAATGCAAAAAAATTCAAATAAGAAATAATTAAAACCAACTTCTAAATGTAAATAAAAACAAATGTACTTACATAAAAATGTTATTGAGCTTTAAATTCTCCTTTATTAATATAAAAACTTATTTATTTGTTTTGATTTCTTTAAATAACTTCCAATTTAAAAGTACCATTTATCAATTTTTCTTCGACTATATTCAAATCACTCAAATTTATAACTCAAATTCTTTGTTTTTCAAATAACAAAAGTTTTTTCAAAAAATGTCCTTGATTTTCAACTTGCAACTATTATAATACCTTTTATAAAATTTTAATGTTATAATTATATCAAATAATTGCAGAGTTTACTTCATTTTGACACTTTTCAAAAAATGCTTAAAATTCAACATATTTCTTTAAAATTATATTGTCTATATTATATTATCTTGCAGATCACATTTCATTTTAGAATTCTTAATCAAATAAAACACATGTTGACAAACTTTAAGCATAGAAAAGTTCAATGTTTTGATTCACAACTTTTCATTCCATATATTTTATTACAATTCAAATTCCAAACTTAGAAAATAAAAAAAAATATTGATAATCAAATCAGGTAATACTTACATACATTTGATTTATTTTCACAACATTTATACAACATTTTTAAAGTAGTACATAAAACAATAATATTCAGAACATGAGAATTTTACGGTTATGTAGTACAGGCATCGAGACACAGCGCCATCTAAAAATAGTCATTATATTGTTCGAAAAAAAAACCACTACATTGTTGCCACTACATTGGTCTGCCAAAGAAATTTAAAAAAATATTTAGTGGTGGACCCCCCTTATCACTTAGGGGTTTAAAAAATAGATTACGACCGATTCGCAGACCTACCAAATATGCACAAAAATTTTCATAAGAATCGGTCTAGCCGTTTCGGAGGAGTTTGGCAACAAACACTGTGACACGAGAATTTTATATATTAGATTATTACATTATACATCAAACTGTATTATATATTTTATGAAAGATGACAGAAACGGGGAAGAGCAGGATTATTGCTTAACAATTTTAAACGTGTTAATGAATTCTTGAAGCTCAAATTGAAGAAAAGGTTTTCAATATATCTCTTGAATAAACCGAGATTCAGCAAAACTATAAATTATAAAATTCACCATAGGGTTTGAAGGGGAGAACATTAATTTCAAGATTTAGGAGCATAGATTAAAACTTTTTACCCGCTGAAGTAGAGTATCCAATATAAAATATATACCATATATAAACCATACATTTATATATACACTGTAAAATATATACAAATTTCGCTAATTCCTGTGCCAGACAAGAAAAACCGTTAGTGTCGTATAATCTATTATAAATGAGTTTAAAACTATTCATTTGTTTAATATAAAGTTTTTTCTAGAAAAATATTTTTATTATACATTGAACACATCATTACACATCATCAGCAAATTTTCGCACCTTTGGAAACAAGTTTGAAGTAATTTGTTTTTTGTTTGTTACTATAGATGTGTGCTTAAAAATATAAAAAAATCGCGTGTTAACTTACACTTATCTAAAATTTTACTTCCAGTATTTTATAGCCTGAATTCAGAAATTTGTTTACTCAAAAGAGAATGAATATAAACCTATAATTTCATTTGCCCTAAAAGTAGACAGTTTATTTCCGTTTAGAGAAAATATTGTTTCACAAATTACATTTCAAATCAAAGCTTATGGATTCCTAAAAATAAATGACAATAATTGTATCAACTCGCTTATTTTCCCGTCAGTGCTTAAAAACCTAATACAACTGCAGCTTATTAACTACTAAAGACTGATTCATTTATAAATAAAGTAAATAAAGTATGAACCAGCGGGACATAATGATGTTCAACTCATATATATTTATTCTTAGTATAATTATGTATATTACCCAGAAAAATTTCAAAAATATTATACGTGACAAAACATAAGATAATGTTTTTTTTTTTTTTTTTTTTTTTCTTCAATTTGCAACAGTTTGAAATTTTGTTATTGTCTCCATTTCTGATATTTTTATACAACTGCAATTAAATATGAGACAATAAACCTCTTTGTTTGAAAAATTTTTTAAAAAAAATGACAAATTGCTGGAGACACATTATGTATAATTTAAAGGATTTTTTAGTTAAATCCGTCGTATTGCAGCAATTTGCATGGATATATTTAAATAAACTAAATAACATTTATAAAGAAAGCAGTCCAATGTATAATTCTTGAATATATTATTCATAAAAATTGCAAATGAGTTTCAGTAGACTGTTTTCTAAATAAATTTGATTTCGAAACTTCTCATAACAATAATGTAGGCAAAATGTTAAGTAATTTAAAATTATTAAAATATAAATTCTCATTGAATCCCTGTCTATAAGTATAACACACCATGAAAATAAGCAAATAATAATAATAATTTTATCAAGTTAGATTTAAAAATCCCAAAATTTTTACTATTGCACTATTGCTAATTTCTCACAATTATAATTATTTATAATATAAGAGTATAATTATAGTATAGTATATTTAAAGCATATTTTCCCTCCGGAAGAGTTGCAGCATTCCGTTCTCAGAAGAGAGGAATATGTATTATTTAATAAGTATGTAATTACAACCTATCATTCAAATTTGAACGGAGATAATCAATGTTGTAGATAGTTATATTATGCACAGTGTTTTGTACTAATGAGAACCACCTGTCACTCAAATCTTTTAACATGGATAATGGATAATGAGATCTCATGAAACTATCAAATGTCTGTTCTGCCTTTACAGATGAAAACAACTACAGATTGAATATGAACTATAGTATGAGTTGTTAAGTCATGATTGGAGATAAGCCATGCAGTTGAGTAAGTGTCTAGTATAATGAGAAGTGAAGGAAGCGGACCACCCCGCTTGACGGATTCTCTTAAAGGGGAGTTTTTGGAGAAAGAAGGAGACGTTTCGACAAGAAGTGTTGTTTTTCTGAAAGTAATTGAACTGGCCGGAGTGTCCGCCTGCTTACAAAGTAGTCTCTTGTAATTTCGTGTATTACGCCTTGTAGTTTAGTTTCTGCCACAGACCTGGTGAAATATATTCGATTTAGACTAAAGAACTCTGAAAATTTCTGTTCTTGGAAGGAACTGCACTTGCGAATTAAATTATTTTTTTTATTTTTAAATTTTTGTAAATAATAAAATGTAATAAATATAGTTATGTATATATATATATATATATATATATTCATTGGAATAGTTTAATGTTTAAGTTCATTCAGTAATGTTATTAAGTTCATTAAGTTCAAAATTAAGTTCATTGGAATAGTTTAATGTTTTTTACAAGCACTATATATATATATATATATATATATATATATATATATATAGTGCTTGTAAAAAACTTTAAACTATTCCATTGAACTTGAAAGTGTCCCTATTGTTGAAGCCATTATATGTCTTATATAAGCCAAGACTTTACAATATGAATAGCTAATTATTTTGTTTATGAAGTTTTCCTATTTTCTTCTGTTGTTTAAATAACCAAGTTAATTCCATGTAAGATACCTTATTATTTTATTAAATAATTTTAATTTTTGATTTGAGAATAAAATTTTAATGTCTTACTTTTGAATTATTCAGGTGAGTTCAAGTTTGAATCTGCTGTTATCATTTTTTGCGGTCACTATTTTCATAAACCAGGAGACACATTGTTGATTGTGACAACAAGCGTAAAGCGTCTTAAATCAATAGTTTGTCTGGTGGTAGTGTTCTAGATTTTTCCTTCATAGAGGATTCGAATGTAAGGCAGTTGCTTCTAAATGCCCACCCAGGTTATGCCTTCTTTACCTATTGATGTTATTGCTCATGGAACAGTCACATTTGAACATTATATTTATAAAACATTAAGAAATGAACTAAATACAAATGAAAAAATACCAAATTTTGAGATTATTTATTTTGAAGATAGGTGTCTTCATTCAATTTGCAGATTTGTATAGTGTTCCTTTTTGAATCTGTCTCCAAAAATTAAATTCTTTCAAACTATATATTCCGATATCACAATCTCGTGAAAAAATAATTTCAATATAAGTAAAATATTTTCTAAAGCATTTAAAGGAATGTTTAATTTATTTTCAAATTCTATAAAACATTTTCAAAATGATAATTATAGTAAATTAAAAATACTAGATATTTTAATTAAAAATTAGGAACTTAAGTTACATAATGTTTTCAAATAACAGTTTTTATAAATTCTTATTTAAAGATAGAAAAATAAAACCAAAATAATTGTGAATTTAAATTGATGTATAAGTGTTTGAGTACAAAAAAATATTGAGCACAAATTTTTTTCACATTTTAGTTTTTAAAGTATTTTTTTAAAATATGCAGAAATACGAAGATTTTCAAATACATTACTCTTTTGAAATATAGTTTTAAATAAAAAAAAACTTCAAAAAATCCAATTTTAATATGAAAAGCCTCACCAAAAACATACTGAATTATAATTTAAAACTGAAAATCTACTGAGATTTTAAATCATATTTTAATTCTAAAGTAAAACTACTTATGAGAAAATATCAAAACATTTTTATTCTAAATACTGAATTTAATCAGCGATGTGTACTGTTATATATTTTTTGTCTTTTTGTTTACTTTCTTAATGCGTTGTCATAAAAACCCTGAGGACATAGTTAAATGTCCTCAGAAAGAACAGAAAATAGCTGAAAAAGAAAAGCAGTTTCTAAAATACCACTTAAGAGCAGAACAAGATGAAACTTCTGCACAGAAAGTAATTTGATGTTTTTAAAAAGTCACTGGGCAGAAGATATTTTTATCTTCCCCTGGTAGTGAGCGTAACTATATTGAGCGAAAGTAATTGTCTTTAATACCAGGGACACATCATAGAAGAATATCATTAAAAGATTAAAGTCCACTAAGAGGGTTTAGCAACTTCCAACTGCCTAGAGTCAAGAGCGTAGACAATTTTAGTTTTAGTGGCAATAACTGAATGTAAAACAGCCTTATTTTTCTTCTGCATTAAAAAAAATTCGAAAACTTTTTGAATCGTTTATTTTTTGTGATAAATAAACTTGAAATTACAGGAGTGAATAAAATATAGGTTATTGCAGGTTTAAATTACTATATTTAAAAATAATTTAGTGAAATGTAAACGTAGTATCAAACTATCATAATGTTGGATAACTATTTGAATAAAAAAATAGAAAGCTTTATTTTTAAGCATTTTTTATGTGGTTGTGCAAATTATTTATAATTTACTTATGGAATAACAACAACAACAAAAACATTGTTGCACAATCAACGATGTGAATTTTAAGTAATTTAAAATGCATAACTTAATTAGAACTCATTGGATAAATTGAATGAACTAAATGACTGAATGAACTGAATAAATGAAATAATAAACTAAAAAAGGGCGATTTATTAGTGTTATAAACCGATATTCAAAGAAGATCGTATGACAAAATTAATAAAATATCTGATAAAATTTCATTACAGTAAAACTAAATCTTACATAATGAATATTAAGAGAAATAAATACGTGAAATTATTAATACAAATCATTTCAAAACATACTTTGAAAAAGTGAATTTGGTGTTACTCGTATGCTTTGAAATTTTTAAATGCAAATCGTTGAGAAGAATGACATTCTGTGTAAAGATATCTAATACCAAGAACCACATCCTTAAGGGGAACGCTACCTAAATTGTGAAAGCATATTTTTCATCCATGACAGTAATAGCTTACTTGGGAAAGCGCAGCCAGAACCAGTTTCTTATCTTCTTTAGCTTCATTTAGACTTTTTGAATTTCCAGCTATGTGCTCACTCTCATCCTTCCGTGCTATTTGCTTTTGTTTTATCATTTTCATGCGAAAATTTTGTTGCCATTAAGTTCTACAATGGAATTTAAGAAGACCATCACTCACTGTGTGGTGATTGTGGGGTGCTTTTCTACAAAGGAAACTAATTAAATTTTACATCTCTAAAATCATCAGTAAAAACTCTAATCGAGCATGGCAATAATAAAACGATATATCTATAGTAGTAATAGTGTATTAAAAAATAACCTTTTTAAACATCAATAATACCACTTTATCACCGCATTTCGTCTTATAAGGATCGGAAAACTCTAGAAGTTTGCACATTGGTTAATTCGATTCAGATAATAAAATAATAACATCATTCAATTTGAATATTAGGGCATACTACTGTGCCTCAAAAGTAAGACAGATTACTTTTTTCCAAAAATTCTTTATTTATTCTTCCAAATTTATTTCATTGCCTTCCAAGTAATGCACTCCGAACACAATGCACTTAATACAATGCAACTTTATTTCCAATCCTCAATGCATGCTAAAAAGTCATCGGCAGGGATGGCCTTCAAAGCGTGCGGCGATTCACGTTCAATCTCTTCAATCGACTCAAAACGGTATCCCAGAAGTGGTCTTTTGAGTTTAGGGAATAGCCTTTTGAAATTCCAACATTATCAGCAAGGTCTCTAATTGTAAATCAACGGTTTGCAAGCACCAAATTAATTTTTTGAAAGTGAGCTTCGTCGGTTGAGGTTGATGGTGGACCAGAGGGCTCTTCCTCTTCGAAGCGTTTTTGCATTCTTTGAATTGTATTATACCACTTCTAAACTTTTCTTTCCGATATAGGAGTGCTCACTAAATGCCTTCTGCAACATTCTATACGTTTCCGCAAACAAAATTTAATGCAATACTTTGCTCAATTAATTCAGACATTTCAAAAATCGCCGGAATCACTTTTAGCGTCTCACAAAGGCAAACGTAACTCAAACACTAATGAATATTTTGACGTCAAATTTCACACAAATGTCAAGGAAGTGTCAACAACCTAAAAAAGAAAAATAATTGAAACTCCGTAAGCCCTGGAAATTTTAAATTGCAAATTGGTCTTACTTTTTCGTCACAGTGTAGATAGAATAAATCGAGTTAATCGAGTTAATGTATCTACAAATAAAATTATCATAAAAAAGTTATTACATGCATAATATAATTGTGATTATCTATTACTACAACAGAGACGAAATTAGGTTACTACTCTATCTTTTAATGCTAATAATATCTCTATAATTACACAAATTTTGATAGACATTCAAGTGAAATTTCCTTATCAAAGGCACAATTGAGAATTTGAGACAATTGACTTAGTGGAATTAGCAATTAAGGTAGAGAAAATTCTTATCAATTACATGCCCTAAAGAATTCTTCATAACGTAGGGTTACTTGATTGGGCATCAACACGATCAGAATTTCCGTTTTCGCGTCGAAAGATAAGACAGCATGCGTTTCTGTATGCAGCCCTGCTCATCATTGCAGGGAGGGAACTACTTCTCTGATATTTAATGCAGGTTCATATAGGTAAATAACACAAGTCGCCGATGCAACTTCTTGATGCAACATCTAACTGTTCTTCTTCATGATCTACCATCTCTTTATGGCAGAGCCTATGTCATTTAGGCCAACTTTTCTCTTCTGCTGTGATCGAGTTCTTTTTTTCTTTTTCTTTTAATATACATTTTTTTTATATTACTTGTTTAAGTCAATTTTATCTCTCCAAATATCTGTCTTTCTCCTGTTTCTATTTCCAAGTTCTACATTTATACAACATTCTAGCTCAATGCATTGCTGAATATTATTCAGACAAGGGCAAACACGAGCCGATGGAAGTAGGCTATCAGGTGACAATAACCTTCTTTTTTATTTTGTAAGGCAATGTAAGAATATCTCAATGAATTTTAATTGAATTTATCTTATAATGTATTTTAGAAATAAATTACGTTCAACTCCGTTCAAAATGCCTTTTATTCTAAAAATATGTTGAGCAAATATTGAAAGAGCAGAGCAAATATTAATGTAAAGCAAATATATATTATTATAAGCGAAATTTATTAATGAGAAAAGTATCTTTGATATTTACATCATAACATGTTTGTAAATCAATTTATTTTCTAACAACCTGTTTATTCATTTTATTTATTCGGACTTGTAGCGCATTGGCAAAATTCTGATTGATATAACAAGTTTATTTATACTTCATTGAAGTAAATTAAAAATAAATACAATTTTCTATAAATTTTACAATTACTCAATTATTTTCATATTAGAGAGAAATTCAAATGAATGCATTTTTTTTTGCCTTAATGAATAATGTGTTCTCAATAAGCTTACTTTTCGTATATTTTTTAAAACTATTCTTAAATTGTATTTTTTTTCTAATTGATACCTTGAAAAAATCTGAGACAAAAAGAAAATCTGAGACAAACACGAGTAGCCAATAATAAGTTTAGGAAAAAAATGTTTTGGTGGCTTTCAAACACCGACATAAGAAACATATTAAGGCCAGGCCCATGAAAACACTTTCCTGGAGTCGCAAAACGAGGAAAATCTGGGAGGTATCCCAAGAGAATCCGCACCATCAACCAAGTTTTCTGGAAAATGATGACAAAAACAGAAAGGGAATGTCCATGGGAATAACTTCTTGGAGTCTCCAAGCGACAAAAGTCCTATTGGTACCTCATAGAATTTCCCGCACAGTTTGTCAACCCAAAAAAAGCGGACTCACTTATTGGAAAAGTATAGTGCATTTTGGAAGACAAATTTGAATTTGTCCATGGCATTACTTTTCTGGAATCGCCAAGCAGTAACGTTTGTTAGCAATAAGATATGCAGTAATAAAATATGTATTTTGATTTCGTTTTGTAATTTTTTAACTTGTAAAGATTATTATCATTATTTTTAATATTTATTTTCAGATAATGGAAGGAAAATGGAGAACGATGCAGGAATTCTTGAAATTGAAAAAATAAAAAATAAAAATAAAAAAAACATTTTGTGTTAATTTGTTTCCAAACAAGTCAAATATAAATAATTTTTTGTATTGTTCATGAACAAGACAGCACGTATTCCTATACTGGAATCATCTATGTATATATTTTGAGGTTTCTGATTTTTGGAAGTCTGTTAGTTTAGCTTAGCTTTAGTTTAGCTTTGAATAATGTTTCTTCTTTTTTGGCAGTTGAAAACATAAGGCGGTTGTTAGCCATTAGAGTTTTTTTTGCACATGCAATCTACATAATTTCCAAAATGATTTATGAATTTCTAAGAATGGATATGAAAATTACAGTTTAGGACATTTTATACCATTCGGTGTGAGATTTAGGGATATATATATATATAAATATATTTTTTTAAATATACCAAATAATGTAAATTTAATTATCATAATTTTTTTTAGATAAAATGATAAATGTTACATTGTTTAAAATTATTCTTAGATTTTTTTTAAAGAGAGTGTTTATAAACGTATAAAGAAGTTTTATATTATTGATGATTAGAATATTAGTTTTCATTACTTCAGAGTTTTTATTCCTTATCAAATTTCATTAGGATGTTCTTTAGAATTTTTCATTAGACTATTTGCTTTCTGTACAAAAGCATAACTACAAATGTAATATTACAAACATGATAAACTGCTGAAATGTTAAAATTCCACATAAATTATAATCATTTAAAGAACAACATTATTAGCTTCTTTTGTAAAATCCCTGTTAATTCCATTCTAGTTATTAAAGTAATAACATTAGCATTTACTGCAGTAGATGTAAATATAATAAATATTCTGCGTTGGTGTAATTAATAATATTTCTTTTATAATTAGTTTAAAAACATTCTTTGGAAAAAAAATCTCCTTTCTTTCTTACTTAGGAAGAATCTCCTTTTTTGTTTAATACTATTCAAAGTAAAAAAAATCTTGTAGTTAACAAAATCCTGAACGCAAGTATTTCTTATTTCACTGGTGCTGTTTCGCATCCCTTGACAAATGAGAGCCGTAAATGAAAAAGAAAGAAACTTAAAAAAAAAAACCAGCAATAAGGTGCATTATACTGTAGTAAAAAGCCGTGTAACTTTTTAGACAAAGAGGAAAAGAAAGAACAGAAAAGTTTGCATATTTTATTTGTCCTATTTAGAGCACAGACGCCAAACAAAGAGAAAATACTAGAACGGAAAAAAAATGAGTTACACAAAATGAAATAAAAAGTCAAAATTTAAGGACACTGTATAGTACAGTTGGAAATGTTGGTATGCGAAGGTTGTTTCCAATAACACACAAAAGAAATTTCATTTTTCTTCTAAATTTTTTTCTTTGCCACACTATCACGAAGAGCTATCTATCTATCTATCTATACATCTATATACGTCTGCGCGCCTGGATAGATGCCTCCAAAGACGAGGTACGCTTTGAACGTACACGACGAACTGAAATGCTGAAAGCAGATGCACTTTGAAAAAAGACCCTGTATTTCCGCTTTATGTTTTTGTTTCCTTTATTTGCTTTATTGTTTTGATTATTCAGAAAATATAAACGTGCGGCTGTTGCTAACGTCAAAGTTTTTCTTTTATTTCTGCCCCCCTCTCTTTTCTTATTTTGTTTTTGCACTATGACAGCGAGGAGTGGTCACAGCTGCTGAAAAGAATGGTGGAAAATATTCAGAGACCTTATCAAATACAGCACAGTAGCGATCAATCCTTGATAAAAAAAAACCTTTAATAATAAAGAAGATGAAGTCTCTTGTCATATAAATGCTCGATAATATTCTACAACCCCGACTTGGTAATGAAGAGTTACTTTTTTTTAAAAAAGAGTTTTTGAAGCGAATGCTTTTCTTAATTTTCTTTTATCTGGAATTGTAAGAATATAAATTGGAGTTCATTTGTAGCAATAATCTGGTTCAGTAAAAATTTTGTATCTTTATGAGTCAATCAGATATAGGTGAGAGAATCGGTCAAAAAAGACAGTTGAGAATTAACTGTTAGAACATGATGATAAATGTATTGTTGTACTTATTATATGTATAAATTATATGTTGCTGCTGTTTCAAATATATCCTTAAATTATATGGCAGCTAAATGTGAAGTAGTCATTTAAGCAATTAAGTTTTCACCAGCTTCTTAGCCAATATTTACGGTAATGGTATGGTATGACCAATATTTATACCTACTAATGTACAATATAAGGACAGAGAAAGTAATCTCTTATCATAGAAAGAAACAACAGATATATGTTTAATCAATTCTAAATAATAGTCCTACATAAATTAGATAGTTATGTAATACAGGAGGAAAAAATTCTTAGAATGTGCGTTTTTTACTTTTCAGTAGATAGTTTTCATTAAAAATAGCTTTCATATGCTTAAATAAAGATCTGAGATTACAAAATAAGTAATCAGAAGTAAATTTAGTATAACACAGAATATTTGAATCACGTTTATAAATTAAAATATCCGAAGGGTCTAAAATTTCCTAAACCATTGTACTTTAATTATATATTTTAGAGTTAAATGAATTAATACAATCAAAATGAAAAATAATCATAGTTACAGTCATATATATACATATATATCTATATTAATATACAAGCAAAATGCACAATTGTTCAATGTTGTGAAAGACTGTATGAACATAAAATTCAATATTTTACTAATAAAAATTAATTTTTATTTTTAAATTCTTGCTATAATGAAAATCCAACTCATTATCATTTATACAGATAAATTTTTAAGGAATAAATTTATATTAATAAGCAATAATTATTTCAATGTAAAATATAATTTATAAATAACTTTTATTAATTATAGTATTATGCACAGAATTCTGTTTTTACTTCAATTTAGAAAAAAATTAATTTGGTGGTTAATTCACTGTTCGTGAAATAGTGACATGTTTGTTTTTTTCGTTTCAAATGGCGAATTACTTTGCATTATCAATGTGTAATCTTTATGAAATAAAATGTTTAAGATCCTAGCATGAATACTCATGTTCTATGGTATAAATTTTGCTGATTTCTTAGGACTAGAGCAAATATATTTTTCCCTAGATGCAATATATTATTATATTGAGTAAAACAGAATTAGATGTATTTGTAATCTTTTAAATATTGAACACCTTATAACGTATATATCCTTTTAATGATTAAGATGATTTAATAATTAATTTAGATTTAATAATTGATTGAATAAGAAGAGGATTTACATGACAAAGATGTTGAATATATACATTAAATAATACACAAGTACATTTTATGTAAAAAATGCTACCTCAATTTATATAAAAAATGAATGATACACATTGTACCGAACAGAGGATAAGTTATAAAAATTACGATAATTAAAATGAAAATCTCAGAACTCTACACACATTTTTATCTTACTAAGAGAATTCATGCTTTCTTGTTTAGAACCAAAAGCTTTCGAGAAAATTAATGAGGAAACGCAATTAGGAAACAGCATGTAACAATTATTTCTGACAAATTAGCATCTGTAGTGTCTTGCCACAGCTTATTTGTCTTTCCTGCACATTTGTAAGCTAATTGGAATAGCATTGTGCGTGGCGAAAGCGAAAACAATGTATTGTTGAAAAGATACAAATTCCTTTTCTGTTGGGGTGTTTGGATTTCGTTATGAATTAGGATGTTTTCATTCTTTGCGCATGAAAGCTTAAGTACGTTTTCATTTATGTTTTTTTTTTATGTTTTGCTTTAGGAATAATTACATAAATAGCAGAAGCTAGCAAATGAAACTCATTAATGGGACTTCTATAATTTTATTATAGAAGGTGTTGATAACATAAATAAGGAGCAGAATATATTTTTAAAGATTGGTTTTACGTACTTTTGAAGCATACTTTTATAGAATTTTTAAACATTTTATTTTCAATAGATAATATGTGATTTTATAAAAAAATTTTATTGAAATTCTGATAAATTATTGAAGGCAGTAATGCTTTAAAAATAATTATGATTTACTATTGCTACTTTGTGTAAAATATAATAATTCTACTGATAGTATCATACTAACACTGTAGAATTTGAAAGGTATTCGGAAAGGTTTAGAAAACAATTTATGAAATATTTCATATTTTTATAGTAGCTATGTTGTTAGTTTAAAATTTAATATTGTTGCTTTGAATTTGAAATGTCACAATTCATAATAAGATATCCTTTTTTAAAAATTGTATATTTTTAGCTTAATTATTGTCTATATAAAATATTAACTGTACTTTAAAAGATTTTGTGTCAGAAAATATCTTAAAATACAGTTTTTTTTGAAAAGTTTGTACTAAATTTACTAACTTTGAAATAGATTTACAATATTTTTGTATTGCAAAGAAATGAACATATTTTGTTTATTAAACTAAAAACTATTTGTGTATAAATCATTTATTTATTTACTGTTGAAGGTGTAGACAATTTTAATAAAACAATGTAAGGAAAGACTAGAAGTTATTTATTATTAAAAAACAATACAGTGTATAATCTCTTGCGCACAAATGATAGCTGTTTATAGCAGGATTCATTAATTGAGGCAATTCAATTCTGGAAGTATTTTAATTATCTCAATTATTTAATAAAATATTTTTCCAATTACTTAATAAGGTATTTTATCTATTTGGTAATAAATTATTCACTATGTTTCTCAGAAATTATTAAATTTCAAAGCAAATATTAGTTTTTTTTATTTCTATTTATATAATGATTAAAACTTCTAAAAGAAAAGACCACTAAATCATTATAATATTTCTTAAAGAAGAAAGCAAGGTTTCCAAAATATATTATTTATTTTTCTCCAAAAGAAGTACTTTTCCAGCTGAAAGGAAAACCTACACAGACTTCTTTCTTTGATTATACTTTCAGGGCTTCTAATTCTTTACAAGATACACAAGAAAGGCTAAGTGAAACGTATAAAACTGAAGTGAAACGTATATAAACGGTGCAGAAACCTATGTTTGAATCTGTTCAGAAATGTGCTGTAAAACTTGTATTGTCACACTTGTTTTAATACAAGTTTTTATAGCTTTATACTTTGATTTAATTTTTGTAAAATGATTTATGTTTTGTTATATATGAAAGATATGTAAGATATACATGGTAAAATATTATGGATAAATTATATATAGATATTAAATTATTATTATATATTATTATGAATATAAAGATGATAAGTTATTTTTTGAAATAGTAAAAAAAGTTATTGAATTACATTCTAAAATTTGTATTGTTTATTTGATGAACATAAATAATTTCAAAGATATATTCGCAATAAAATAATTGTTATTTGTTGAGAGAATTATTGGCATATTGGATACAGAAATTCAGAAAATATTGATAGGAAATGTATTAATTTCAGAAAATTTAAAAATACATATTATTCAAATATTTAGTATTATATAATAATTTTACTTAAGGATACTTTATTTATATCTAATATTTTTTTACAATTTTTTTTAAACATATTATTGCAATCTATAATTAATTTTAAAATTGTTGTAATGTTTTACGATTTATAAGCATCTTTTATATTTAAGTACGAGATGTGATGCAAATTATCTAGTGGCTGAGTCCATTCGTTTGCAAAGATTCACACATTGGATTCCCACTGGTGGTATTCGTTACGGACAATGCATTGAAAAGTGGTGGGATTGTTGTGAATTGTGTTTTTTAGATTATTTACTAGGAATTTTTCTAATAAGGCACGAATGGTTTTCTAAAATACCATTTCTAAAACCAACTTTAAATGAAACAAGGGGTTCTAATTTTTAAATGATAATTATAATTAAAACGCGAATTTGAAACGAGGATAAACATATCAATGCCCACTATACGAAAATTGTTTAATTTTTATATTTTATTTACTTAAAATGAATGATGAATACACATTCTCTTTAAAATAACAATGGGAATACGAATTGTATTTATTCCAGATATACCTGGAAATTAATTCCTATTATGGTGTTAAAATTAAACGTTTGACATGGTGTTTCTCATCTGATCATTGTTTTAAAATAAATGAAAGGAATCTATTGTAAATTAGCTATAAATATTTTGAATGGATTTCTAACTTTGTAAAGTTTGCTAAATTATAACTGAAAGATACAAGTATTAATGCATTTGATAATAATATTTCATTATTATGATATTTAAATAACTTTTAATTGAGCCATGTATAAACTTAAAGAGTCAACCAATAAATAAATAAAATGAAATAAAAATACTAGCAAAATTTATTAGGTAAGTAATCTATATCATCAGCTAGATATGTAAGCTACACATCAACTTGAGTCAGTCTCACACTGGAAATATGGCAATAGTGTCTAGACATAACACTAATGTCATAACACTATCTAGAAATAACATTGTCATTATGAAAGCTGTCTGTGAGTTGATTTTCAAGTAGTGGGATATGAAAACCAGGGGAAGTATATCATCCTAATTTTAACACATTTAATTTTAGTTGCAAATTTTCATTTGAAATTAAACTAAACTGAAAATGTTACAAATTCAATTATGACAATAATGTGACCTGTTGTCATAATTGAAAATGTTACATTTTCAAACTGAATCTGAATTAACAGTTGAACATGTTATTTCAGTTTTAACTGTTTAAACAAATTATAGAATTTTCCAAACTACGGTTAATTAATTTCAGTCGTGAAATTTGTTATTTTGTATGCAAATCTGTTAAAAAAATTTGAATTATAAAAACAAAAAAATGTGATTTTATTCAATCTGTCCTGTTAAATAGGATGTAATATTCATTTTAACATTTTATTTTAATGCTTTTACTCTTCAAATAAATATTTAAAAACATTTTTCTAGTTGTTTAACCCATGCTTTGAGCATAACATATATTTAATGAAAAATTGACGATTTATATCTAGTACATTCAAGTTTTTATTGTACATTTTTGCCTTAAACTATTCAGACAACAATTATTTAAGTTAATTAGACCTTTTGTAGTGTGCAGGGTGTGCAGCTGGATCTTAACTGGGTATGGTTGTGTTGGCAGAGAGACACAGATTTGAGAGCATATTTTATTTACACAAGCATAGACACGACACAAATAAAATATTTAACACATTTAAAGACACATAGTTATAGATTGATGGAAGGATTATATTCCTAAGCCAGAACCCCAATACACAGGTTTGTGAGGGATGCGCAAAATATACTTCCTCTCCGGGTGAGTTTCTGTAGGCCAACTAATTTCTGTCCTGAACATTACAGAGGCGCTCTCGCCAATTCGTAGGAGAAATCATAGCCAACAATAACTAAATTGAACTAGTCCCTTACTATATGCGCTACATATGTCCTTGTTTTATTTTATATTTTGTCTGGGAAGTTGAATACTTGATCAATAAGAGGCAATGAAATGAAATCATTCGAAGTCTAATTATTAAAATAATAAATTACATTTAATTTAGTATAGGAGAATATAATAAATATTATGTGTTGGTGTAATTAATAATATTTCTTTTATTATTAATTTATTCTTTGGAAAAATAAACCTCCTTTCTTTCTTTCTTTGGAAAAATCTCCTTTTTTGTTTAAAACTATTCAAAGAAAAAACAATGTTATAGTTAACCAAATCCTGAACGCACGTAACGTATTTCTTATTTCTCTGGTGTTGTTTCCTATCCCTTGACAAATGAGAGACGTAAATGAAAAAGAAAGAAACATAAACAAAAACACACGAGGAGATGCTTTACACTGCAGTAAAAAGCTGTGTAACTTTTTAGACGAAGAGGAAAAGAAAGAACGGAAAAGTTTGCATATTTTATTTGTCCTATTTAGAGCATAGACGCCAAACAAAGAGAAAATACTACAACAAGTAAAAAAAAGTTACACCAAAATGGAATAAAAAGTCAAAATTTAAGACACTGTATATTACAGCAGGAAGCTTTGGTACGTGAAGGTTGTTTCCAATAATGCACAAAAAGAAATTTCATTTTTTTTCTAAATTTATTGTTTGCCACACTATCACGAAGAACTATCTATCTATCTATCTATACATCTATAGACGTTTGCGCGCCTGGAATAGATGCCTCCAAAGGGGAGGTACGCTTTGGACGTGCACGGCGAACTGAAATGCTGAAAGCAGATGCATTTTGAAAAAGACCCTGCACTTCCGTTTTATGTTTTTTGTTTTTCTTTTTTTTTTTTTTTTTTTTGCTTTATTGTTTTGATTATTCAGAAAATATAAACGTACGGCTGTAGCTAACGTCAATGTTGTTTCTTTTACTTCTGCTCTCCTCTCTTTTTCTTATTTTGTTTTTGCACGATGACAGCGAGGAGTGGACACAGCTGCTGAAAGCAATGATGGAAAATATTCAGAGACCTTATCAAATACAGCACAGTAGCGATGAATCCTCGATAAAAAAAAATCAACTTAAAAATAAAGGTCATGATGTCTCTTGGTCATAAAAACGTTCGATAATATTCTACAACCAGACTTGGTATTGAAGAGATACTTTTTTTAAAGAGTTTTTGAAGCGAATTCTTTTCTTAATTTTCTTTTATCTGGAATAGTAAGAATATAAATTTGATGTCATTTGTATCAATATTCTGGTTAAGTGACAATTGTATATCTTTATGTGGCTCTAAAATGTCTCTGTACTATAAATAATTTTTAAAAACACACAGTAGTTGCTTGACGTAAGTACTATTAGTTACAATAATGCTTATAAAATTTTGAGGTCCCCCAAAATTTAGTCTTTTAGAAGACTGTATGTTTTTTATTATAAGATTTTAAGCATTTGTATATGAGTTTATCATTTAAAATATATTTACAATAAGAGGTTAAAAATTATTTCTTTACTGCACAAAATAAGTATTTATTCAAAAAATTACAACTGTAACCTTTTTAGAAACATATGAATACTTATAGCAAATTTACATACACACACCAATATATCCAAGATACAGCTAGATGTGAAAACAGGTTGACCCCCTTAACAGTTAGTTCCAAGCACAACAATCAGAGATAATCAGTTGCGAGAATCAGTCTGTATAAAATATATGATAAATATTTTGTGGGAAACATATATGCTGCGGTTTTATATATTACATTATATAACATATAAATGTAGAGTAGCCATTTAAGTAATTAAGTTTACACCAGCCTACTATCTCTAAGCCAATATCTGTGGTTTGGGAAGATACCTACTAATGGACAATAACAGGACAGAGAAAGTAATCTTTTATCGTAGAAAAGAAACAACAGAAACATGTATGATGATTTTTAATTAATAGTCACAAGTAAAATTTATTGTTGTGCAGTACAGGAGGTAGGACGTACAGGACGTAATAAAACAATATAAGAAAAGAAAACTCACAGAACTGGATTATTATTAAAAGCAATATATTGTAAAAACTACTTACACACAAATGATAACTATTTATTTGAGTTTCACTAATTCAGGCAAATCAATTCTAAAAGTATTTGAATGGCATCAATTATTTAATAAAGTATTTTGCCAATTATACATTACAATTTTTCATCGATTTGGTAATAAAGTATTTTACTGTGTTACTCAGAAATAATTCACCTTCAAAACAAAGTTTAGTCAGTAATTCTTTTCTACATATAGAATACTTAAAACCGATGAAAAAAGACCATTAATTCATTGTAATAATGCAAACCTTAAAGCATTTATTACTTATAGAATGTTATTATTATTTCAGAATTTGAAATTTTTTGACTCCTTGACTTGAGACAGATTGACTTGACTTGACTTTAGACAAACATTTGAGAACTAACAGTTTTATTTAAACACGCACAGACACGACACAAAAACAATATTGAACACATTTAAAGACATATAATTACAGATTCGGGGAAGGATTAAATTTCTAAGCCGAAAACCCAATACTCTTGCTTGCGCGTGATGCGCAGAATATATTTCCACTCCTGTTGAGAGTCTATAGGCCAACATATCTTTTCTCCTGAATGCTACAGGGTCACTATCGCCAATGCGTAGGAGGAAGCATGGCCACATGCGCACCTTATATATGCAGGCCCCTAACTATATGCATTTCTCATTTCCCGTTTTTATTATAAATATTCTTTGTTGCTGTAATTAATAATATTCCTTTTATTATAGGTTTATAAATAGTCTTTGGAAAAAAATCTTCTTTCTTTAGAAGAATCTCCTTTTTGTTTAAAACTATTCTAAGAAAAAAAATCTTATAGTTAACAAAATCCTGAGAGCAGGTATTTCTTATTTCACCGGTTTTCCATCCCTTGACAAATGAGAGACCATCCGTTGACAAATGAGAGACGTAAATGAAAAAGAAAGAAACATAAACAAAAACACACGAGGAGGAGCATTACACTGCAGTAAAAGCCGTGTAACTTTTTAGACAAAGAGGAAAAGAAAGGACGGAAAAATTTGCATATTTTATTTGTCCTATTTAGAGCATAGATGCCAAACAAAAAGAAAATACTACAACGAAAAAAAAAAACGTTACACCAAAATGGAATAAAAAGACAAAATTTAAGGACTTTTTGCACAGTAGGAAATGTTGGTATGTGAAGGTTGTCCTATTAACGCACAAAAGAAATTTCATTTTTCTTCTAAATTTTTTTCTTTGCCACACTATCACGAAGAACTATCTATCTAAATATTTATATACGTCTGCGCGTTTGGATAGATGCCTCCAAAGTCGAGGTACACTTTGGACGTGCACGGCGAACTGTAATGCTGAAAGCAGATGCACTTTGAAAAAAGACCCTGTATTTCCGCTTTATGTTTTTGTTTCATTTTTTTTTCCTACTGTTTTGATTATTCAGAAAATATAAACGAACGGCTGTAGCTAACGTCAATGTTTTTCTTTTATTTCTGCCCTCGTCTCTTGACAGCGAGGAGTGGACACAGCTGCTGAAAACAATGGTGGAAAATTTTCATAGACCTTATCAAATGCAGCACAGTAGCGATTAATCCTCGATAAAAAAAAACCCTTTAATAATAAAGAAGATGAAGTCTCTAGCCATAAAAACGCTCGATAATATTCTACGACCCTGACTTGGTAATGGCGAGATACTTTTTTTTAAAAGAGTTTTTGAAGCGAAAGCTTTTCTTAATTTTCTTTATCACTAATAGTAAGAATATAATTTTGAGTTCATCTGTATTAATATTCTGTTAAGTAAAAATTGTATGCATTTTTAGTCTCTAAAATGTTTCTCATTATGAAGAGTTTTAAAAACATCCAAGGATTCTTGTAGTTAGTAATATTAGTTACAACAATGCTAATAAAATTTACTTGTACCTCCAACTTTTGTCTTTTAGAAGATTGTCTCTTTTTTATTAAGCATTTGTATATGGTTTATCATTTAAAATATATTTACAATAAGAGAATTGAAATATTTGCTAACTATTGAAAATAAGTATTTATTCAAAACATTACAATTGTAATCATTTTAGAAATGGTTGAATGTTTATAACCAAATATCTGCAAATACACTGAAGTGACAAAAGTCATGGGATAGCAATATGCAAATTTTCAGATGGCAGTAGCATCGCGTAGAACAGGTATAAATGCGCAGTGCTTTCGCAGAGCTTTCATTTCTGTTCAAGTTATTCATGTGAAGAGTTTTGACGTGATGATGACCGCACGACGGGAATTAACAGACTTTGAACGCGGAATGTTAGTTGGAGCTAGACGCATGGGTCATGCCATTTCGGAAAACGTTAGGGAATTCAACATTCCCAGTTACACTGTGTCAAGAGTGTGCCGAGAGTATGAAATTTCAGGCATAACATCCCACCATGGACAGCGCAGTGGTCGACCGCCTGCACTTAACGACCGAGACTGGCGACGTCTGCAAAGAGTCGTAAATTCTAACAGACAAGCAACACTGCGTCAAATAACCGCAGAAATCAATGTGGGACGTACAAGGGACTTGTCTGTTAGAACTGTGCGGAGAAATTTGGCTTTCTTGGGCTATTCAGCAGAAGGACGACTCGAGTGCCTTTACTGACAGAACGACATCGCTTGCAGCGACTCTCGTGGGCATGTGAGGATATCGGTTAGTCCTAGATGAATGGAAAACCGTGGCCTGGTCCGATGAGTCACGATTTCAGTAGGTAAGAGCTGATGGTAGGGGTTCGAGTGTGGGCAGACCCCACGAAGCCATGGACCCAAACTGTCAGCAAGGCACTGTTCAAGCTGGTGGTGGCTCCGTAATGGTGTGGGCTGTTTTTTCATGGCATGGACTTGGTTCTCTGGTGCGACTGGACCGAACTTTGACTGGAAATGCTTATGTTCAGCTACTTGGAGATCACTTGCAGCCATTCATGGACTTCATGTTCCCAAACAACGATGGGATTTTTATGGATGACAATGCGCCATGTCACCGGGCCACAACTGTTCGCGATTGGTTTGAAGAACATTGGGGACAATTCCAACGAATGATCTGGCCACCTAGATCGCCCGACATGAATCCCATCGAGCATTTATGGGACATCATCGAGAGGTCTGTTCGTGCCCAAAGTCCTGCACCATCAACGCTTTCACAATTATGGACGTCTATCGAGACAGCATGGCTCAATATTCCTGCAGAAGACTTCCAACGACTTGTTGAGTCCATGCCGCGTCGAGTTGCTGCACTTCGCCGGGCGAAAGGAGGCCGACACGATATTAAGAGGTATCCCATGACTTTTGTCACTTCAGTGTACACACACACACACACCAATATATCCAAGATAGAGCTAGAGGACACTTCGCACCCAAATATATCTGTATATAACATGCTGTTAATCTGGTAAGAGCCTTCATTACAGTTAGTTCAAGTAAAACAATCAGAGATTGTCAGTTGCGAGAACCAATCAAGATAGACAGTTGAGAAAGAACTGTTAGTACATGATGATAACCTTTTGGTTGTGCTATATATACATAAAAATCTATGGTGCTGCTGTTTCAAATATGATATTTCATTAAATGACAGCTAAATTCGGAGTAGTCATTTAAACAATAAAGTACTCACTAACCTCTAAAACCAATATTTATGGTCTGGAAAGATATCTACTAATGGACAATAGCAGAACAGAGAATGTAATCATTTATCATGGGAAGAAACAACAGAAACATGTTTCATCAATTCTAAATTATAGTCATACATAAAATTGATAATTGTGTAATACAAAGAGAAAATTTTATTTAGAATGAATGGTTTTTACTTTTCAGTAAATAATAAATAGAATTTATAAGCTGAAATAAACATCTGACTTACAAAAGTCGTCAGACATAGATTTAATATAATACAAATTATTTGAATCACTATTTAAGTAATAAATTCGACGGGTCTTAAATTTCATAAACCAATGTTCTCTAATTAAATATTGTAGAGTTCTATTAATAATAAATTATTACAATTAAAATAAAAATAATCATAATCATTGAATAGTTGATGTCATATATATATATACAAGTAGCATGAACAAATTTTCAACGTTGGGAAATAATGAATTAATTTAAAATTCAATATTTTACTAATAAAATTTTTTTTTTATCTTTTAAATTTTTGCTGTAATGAAAATCCAACTTATTATTCTTTTTGTGCAAGAAAATTTTAATTTAACATGAATAGGAAAAAAAAATAACTCCCTTTTTACACTATTTATTTTGATTTAACAGCACAGATCCAAATTTTGAAACGAAATTATTGGCCAGAATGTATAAGGAACAAAGATCCCATATTTCCTAATAGGACAGAATTTTGTGTCAATGAATTAGTGACATGTTTATTTTTCTTTTCAAATGACGATTTACTTTCCATCATCCATGTGTAATCTTTATGAAATAAAATGTTTTAGATCATAGCATGATTACTCACGGTCTATGGTAATAATTTTGCAGATTTCTTACAACTTTGGAAAATATTCTATTTTTCCATAGATGCAATATATATTTTTTTACGCGCATTCTTCGGAATGATATCTATAGAGTAAAACAAAATTAGGTGTAGGTGCAATCTACTAAATATTGGTCCCTTTTTAAAGTAAATAGTTTTAATTTGAATTCAAAGTATTTAGGAATAAACATGCCTTTCATGTATAATAAGATGATTTAAATGACAAATAAGTTGAATAATACACAAGTGCATTTTATATAAAAGTGCTACTTCAATTTATATGAAAATTGAATGATACACGTTAACAGAGGACTAGTTATAAAAATTATGATAACTAAAATGAAAATTTTAGTATTCCACATACATTTTTATGTTACTGAGGCTCATGCTTTCTTGTTTAGAACCAAAAGCTTTCGAGAAAAATAATGAGGAAACGCAATTAGGAAATAGCATGTAAAAATTATTTCTGACAAATTAGCATCTGTAGAGAGTTGCCACAGCTTATTTGTCTTTGATACACATTTGTAAGCTAATTGGAATAGCATTGTGTGTAGTAGAAGCGAGAACAATGTTTTGTTGAAAAGATACAATTCCTTTTCTGTCGGGGTGTTTTGGTTTCGCTATGGATTAGGACGTTTTCATTCTTTGTGCATAAAGGCTTACGCTTTTATTTATGCCTTTTCTATGCTTTGCATTAGGTATAATTACATAAATTCGAGGAGCTAGTAAATGAAGCTCATTAATTGGACTTCTATAATTTTGTTATAAGAGGTGTGAACATTAATAAGGTCCTGAATGTATTGTTAAACATCTTTACATACTTTTAAAATATACTTTTATATTCTTATAGAATATTTAAATGTTTTATTTTCAACAGTAACAATAGGTTTGCAAAAAAAAATTGAAATGTTATTAAAATTCTGATAAATTTTGGAAGGCAAGAATGCTTAAAAAATTATGTTGATTTAATATGACTACTTTGTTTATAGTGATGATTGTAATCCTTCTAATGATAACCATAATTTCATCTAAAAGAATTTGAAAAAGAGACTCGGAAAATTTTAGTGAAACATTTATAAAAAAAATCATATTTTTTAGCAGCTATTTTATTTGTTTAAAATTTAATATTGTTGCTTTGAATTTGAAGTGTTAAAATTTATGATATTGTTTCCTATTTTCAAAACATTGTATATGTTTCGCGTAAGTATTGTTTTAACTTAAGTATAGATGGTTTGCAAGTACCAAATACTTAATTTTTTGGACGTGAGCTTCGACGGATAAGGTTGATGGTGGAACAGAGGGCTCTTCATCTTCAACGCATTCTCTGCCTTCTTTGAACTGTTTTTTTGCACTTCTAAACATTTCTTTCTGATATAGGAATGCTCACCGAATTCCTTCTGCTACATTCTAGCGTTACTCAAACACTAATAATAAAATTACACACATATGCAAACCACCTAAAAAAGAAAAAAAATTGAAATTTCATATGCCCCAGGAATTTTAAATTAAAAATTGGTCTTACTTTTTGGGCACAGTACTATAGTCATAATTTTAAACGCTATTAAAAATTCATGTAAGAAATAAAAATAAAAATAAATTTCTAAACTTACTTTGAAAAAATATACATATTATATATATATACATAATATACATATATATATATAAATATACATATTATTATACATAAGCATACTTATTAATGTTAAGTTGTTATTAATAGAAAGTATAATATGGTATCGCACCTATTTATGCATTACATTTTTAGAAATATGTTATCAACTTGTCAAATTTTAAATAAACAATTCAAAATATAAGTTGAAAACAACATTTTATGATATTTTTACGATAGACTTATTTAATTTGCTGTATTAAAATCCTTACAAATTTACTTAATACTTCGTAATCTGCATTTCATAACATTGACAAAACTCAATAATTTTACTAAATAAACATGCATGGCATTTCTTGATGAAAGGTTATCGTGGTTCTCTAATAGCAAGGGTACAAACATTTGATGTTTAAGACAATACTGTCAGGTAGTTCTTGAAAAGGATCATCAGAAGATAATTACTTCGGGAAAAGTAATTTTCTTCGCATTGTAAGGAATCCGCAATTGTCGAAAATTATTTTTTGCATCCCATTGTTTAAGATTTAAGCTTGTTAAACTTGCCGGTGACAATAACTGTGACAACGCGCCGGCTAATTACTTTGCCAGGTGTGTTTGCGATGGTAATTTTGACGGGGCAATTTATCATAATTTTCAAAAATAGATTTGTATTAAAGGGAAATTTATTCTATGTAAAAATCACTGCATCAAGGCCTCGCTTTATTGTTGACGTTGAGCTATTTCGGTCTTTTGAACTAAATTTTATTCCCATAAATCTTTCTAAGCATTTTTATATATATATATAATTATTTATTTAACATGTAATGATGCAATTTTTATAAATAGCACATAATAAAATTACTTTTTTGGTAAAAATGCTTTTCTAACAGCAACTGTGTGCTCTAATTTATATTAGTATTTGATGTTAATTTTATAAAAATACATTTTATATTACAATTGAATTTAGTAAGTAGCTTGTTTTATAATTTTTCAAAACTATTTAATATATTATTAATTTTAAGAAATTTTATTAGAAATAAACTTTGCTAAGAAAAGAATGCAAAAACAATTTATCAATACACAATGAGAAAAAAATTTCAAAAGAGTTAAAAAAGAAACTTATTATTGCTTTTTTCACATGGAAGTTTTTATCCGTACTTAAAAATATCTCTAAAAAAATTAAAAATTTAAAAATTTTAATTTTAAAAAATATTAATTTAAAAATAAAGTAATAATAATAATATTAACAATAAACTATCATTTTTTTAATTAAAAAATTTTTTTTTTTTTAAATCGTGGGATCCTATTGCTGCAAATAAACTTTGTCTACTTCAAATATTTTTTCATCTGTCAAGACTATATATTTATTTATAGTCTTTTATTTATTTAATAATTGCATTTTATTGTCTGAATTGCCTTTTTTATTTATTTATTGAATGTTTGCGATTGAATTTTTGATTGAATTTATTGAATATTTTCATGGGTATTAACAATTTTTTAACAATATTTTTTTTAAAAATAGATTTTTAAACTAAAGTAAAATTCATTTCAATATCTTTTTAATTCCCCACCAGTAACACATAAATGAAAGAATAATACTGATTAAAGCATTAAAGCAAATTATTACACCATTTTTAAAACTGATCCTGTAAGTATGATTCTGTATCTGCAATTATCTTTAAAAAACACTTTGATGATATGGTCCCGTATATTTAATATTTTTAAAACTAGTTTTGTAATTCTGGTACCATATATGCAAAAATTTTAAAAACATGCAATAAAAGCATGCAAAAATGCAAATTAAACATGCATGCATACATGCAATTAAACTCTGCATCTGAAGGGTTTTTGTCTACTCCAAATATTATAGAAAAGTTCAATGCAAATGCAAAGTAGACACGCCTCCTTGTGCAGTGGTAAGATGCATAAGTTATGGTGTAGGAAGCGAGTGAGCAAAAACTAGTGCGCTTGAAGTTACAGGATACTGCAGGTGATTATGTATAACCTCACAGTACCCCATGCATGTCGTAAAAGCGACTAAAACAATAACGAGTACCCGGGGTTATAAACGGAGGTGCAAATTCAGTCTTCTCTTTTTGTGTATCCCATGCCTTTTGTGCCGCAAGGACAAAAAAAGAAGCTGCATTTTTTCTGCTTTATCATGACCACAAAGGTTCAAGGACTTGACCTGTATGTTGTTGTCGATCAGGTGGAATAAGAATCAACAGAGAGCTATTACATCAGCTTATGTAAACATCCTACATCGACAGTTGGGAAAGTTTTACGGGATTTACTTCCATACCATACACGAAGCACGAAGGTAAGACAGTTACACCTAAAGTCCTTCCTACTTGGATCATCGAAAGGCTGTCCCTGCTATACATAAGTGGAAGACCTATGATTAACAACAAAATTCTAAATCAAAGAAGATTTTATGATATTCTATGAATTATCTAAAAGAATGATATGTTTACAACTTACGTTGACAAAAAATTTATTCTAAAAAAAAAATCAGCAGATGAGTATTACTTAAAAAAGAAACTTTATAGATAGTCCCTCATGCTTGTAATAATATTTAAAAATTTTTTCTGTAAGCTCTATGTCCACGCAATAGATTCATGAAATGCCAGCAAATGATTTCGGCTGCAAAAGAGAAGGTTACAGTGAGTACACATACTCATAGCACGTGATCATTACACTGCCTCTAAAATATTCATCAACGTTTTTACGTATTTTCACCTTTAAACGTCGGTTTTAAAAAAGTGCAGCCACTGATTTGCTACCGTTGACCTGCTATTACCTCGATTAATGATGAGGAACACGGGCAGCATACTAATTTCTACAGCAAAAACGGAATTGTTTAAGTGAAACCAGGTAAATGTCTTCCTATCTAATTCAAAGGAAAATTAATACCTTAATTGCTTTCAAGGCAAGCTACCTTTGATGTTTTTTAAAAACGTTCTTTATTGTAGATTTTTTTTACTGCAGAGTTTTCATATTTTATGTGCTTTGTTTAAAAAGAGAGAATTTTTATCAACTTACTTCGTTAAGACGTCATTTATAATGGTTTCAAGAAATATTGTCATAATTTTTTTTATTTAGCGATAAAAAAAAAATAAAAAAATAAATAAAAAAAATTTAGCTGCAAATGATTTAGATTTAAAATTTTGGTTTAAATAAAAAATTCTAAAATTTTAAGTTATTTCTTACATTTATTTTGATATTTAGGTCCATATGTAATTTAATTTCCAGATAAATTTTATAACTCTTTTTTTTTTATTCATACAATGAACAAAGAAATTATTTCGACGCTATACAGACTAAATTTAAGAAGAACAAACAAAATATGTCGTCTCTGAAACGAATTATAATTATTTCTGGACTGAATTATTTCTCTGGAACCAATTATAGTTTTTACAAAAATTGCCCTTTTGTAGATTTAGATTAATCATTTTAAAAATAATTGCTCGGTATTTTTATCAAAAATTATTTTAGGATGAACGAAACTATGGATCATATTTGCGATGAACCACAATAGATATTTAATGTTTTCCTTTGAAGGATTTAATACTTCAGTAAATATAAAAGTTTCTGCATAGGAAAGTTATTTTAAAAAATGTACTTGCTCAAGCATCATTAATTTAAAGCATTATTTCTCATAAAACACAGTTATATATATAAAGCATTATATATGCATTTCTCATATAATGCATTTATTAATTTAAAATATTATTTCTTTTTCAAGAATACCATAGGTACACTTCGAAAAAGGTTAAATTATAAATAGTTTGAATGACATTATTAGTTGAATGGTGTGTGTGCAGTAATAAATATATGCCTATTACGCAGACAAAAGACACGCAATTGTCAACTTCGTGTTTTTCACCGTTCTATTAATTCATTCTAAGTTGTAGTAAAGTGCTGTATAATCGAGGGTTAGATGATTCGCTTTCTTCATTCAAAAGGTAAAACAATATTTCTGTAGCATATTTCTTTGTAGCATGTTTATAATTTTGTTGACATTCATCAAGATTCATGTGTATTTACGGACCTAAAATATTGGGTGAAATAATATGTACATTAACTCTCTAAAACAAAGTGCTGTATAATTGAGGGTTAGATGATTATCTTTGTCCATTAAAAAAATATACAATACAACAATAGACGATAGACAATACAGCAATAAATACAACAATATTTTTTTAGTGGTATTTTTATAATTTAGTTGACATTCATCAAGAATATTATTAACATATGTATTTACGGACCTAAAATATTAGGTGAATTAATAGGTATACCTACCAAATTCAAAATTAGATGGTATACCTATTAATTGTGATCATTGCTCTTATAATTGTATATTAACATCCCTTACAATGTACACCGACTTCTTTTATCTAAAGACATGAAAGTATTCCTCCCTTATTTTTGCTTACGTCAAATATTGTAGTCATATGGGATGAATCAGCCCCAGGTGTCCCATATTTATAGACAGGAGTAGGGTGTAGGCTATCCCTCTGACAGCAAATTCAACAACACTCTTTATAGTTTTTTCGAACCTTATTCACAATTCTTTTTAGTCACAGCGGAACGTTTTCTTAGTCATTAAATTAGCTTTATAAGAATTTTTTTGGATAAATATTCTGTTCATGGTTGCTATTACACACACACATCACATATATATATATACACTCAAGAGCCAAAACATTATGACCACCTGTCAATAACGTGCTGGCTCTCTTTGGCGCGCAACACAGATTCAACCCGCCTTGGCCTGGGTTAATACCAGCACGTAATACCTGGGGTTAAATACCACTTCCACCTGATCACGTGCCTTCCACGTCACCCCTTCCACATAATGTCACGGCTCAGGCGAGTTCATAAATTAAGGATAATTCAAAAGAATCACACAGAAATGGAATAAAATAAAAATTTCACCTGTAGAATTATCACATCTTGAAGAAGAATATGCAAAATACAGAAAATAACAGATGGCATAGATAGTACGTCACAGGGGTGTAAAAAGGGCTTGGGGTATATATAAGGAATGCTGGCAAAAAGAAGTAAAATAGCTCACAAGAAGCTATTTAAAGTCTTTCAGTACAACAACCGCATTGTTATGGCTGCTAGAAAGCATTTGGATGATTTTTTACGTGGTAGAATTATCGGACTACTGGAATGTGGGCGTTGCCAGCTGGGGTATCCGAGGAACTTGGAATCGCCCAGAGTGTCATCTCTCAGGCTTTGGCAATTCCAAGATGATGTGTGTGAGTAGATGTTACAGCACAGGTCACCCCCGAGTTACAACGCGAATGAGGACGGTATTTAGAAGTTACTACCAAAAAGAAACGGACGGAACATAGCATCATACCTGTGTCGTCAGCCTTCTCCCTTCAGCTTACAGGTACTGTAGTTTCAAGGCAGACCATGCGGCCAGACGCTTAGGGCACATTGGTCTAAGTGGCTGCTCAGAGAGGCGATGTCAGATGTGTTCCACTTCTACTCCAACTCACTGTCACCTGCGATTAACCTGGAGTAGAGAGCATGCATTGTGGATACCGAAACAGTGGTCTGGGGCGGTGTTTTCCGACGAGTCCAGGTTTAGTTTGCAGTCTGATTCTCGCTGGAGTTTCATATGGAGAGCGCCAGGTACCCGTTACCACCAAGAGAACACCATTGAACGACACCGTTACGGTAGTGCAGGATAGCTCGTTTGGGGAGGAATTATTCTTGGTTCCAGAACTGACCTGCATGTTCAGAGTGTAACGATGACAGGCCACATCTAACGGGATGTCATTCTGGAACAACATATACGTTTGTTTCGGGGCGCCATGGGTGCAGAATTTATGTTTATGAATGACAACGCCCGTCCTCACCGTACAAACATTGTAGACAAATGCCTT
>BPLQ01003584.1:0-16170 GCA_021605075.1 Caerostris darwini
AGGAATTGAATAATACTTCACCTCACGGGATAAATTAAATAAAATAGGAAAAATAGTTCATTTACTAATGGAATACAATATAGCTTAAATGAATTAATATTAAAATGTGAAAGCTTAATTAATGAGAATGTCTTGCTTAATATTTAGTGAAAAAAAACATTTTAACACAAAAACTATTTAGAGATATATGAAATTTGTAATGGTTCTTGAATAGGATAAGGCTTGACAGCGAAAGCTTTTCTGTCTATAAAAATGGATCTTAACTGAGTTTTCTCATGTTTGTATTTATTTATTTGTCTTAATTTATTCATTTTGATTTAAATTTTAATTTATTCATTTTAATTTTTATTTATTTATTTTTCATTTTTGAATACAGAAAACGTGGGTGCAGTCAAAGGCATTTTTTTTTAACTATTTGTTTTCTGCCTATAAAAAATGAATCTTAACTGAGTTTTTTCATATTTGTATTTATTTATTTACTTTAATTTTAATATTTTTATTTATTTTCATTTTAATTTTTTAATTTATTTTAATTTTAATTTTTTATTCATTTTAATTTTTATTTATTTATTCATTTTTGCATTTTAATTTTTATTTATTTTATCATTTTAGAATATAGAAAATGGGGCGTATAGTCAAAGGCGTTATTTTTTTAACTATTTGCATAAAATAAAAGCATACAGCATTTCTACAGTGAAATGTTTTCTGTCTATAAAAATGGATCTTAACTGGCTTTCTCATATTTGTATTTTTATTTATTTTAATTTTTTGCTCTTATTTTAAAAACTATATTACAAAAGTATTTTTTCTCTCATATATCTGAAATGCAGTGAAAAATATGTATATTTAAAAATATGTAATATAAAAATATGTAGTATATATGTATATATATATATATATATATATATATATATATATATATATATATATATATATATATATATATATATATATATATATATATATATATATATATATATATATATATATATATATATATATATATATATATATATATATATATATATATATATATATATATATGTATATATATATTTCTCTCTACTGATTAAATGTCAAAATGGGTTTCATATATCAGATGAAAATAAATTGTTATTGAGTGGAAGCTTAACTGTTAATAAATGGTCTCGCAGATATTAGAATTTTGAAAATTTCGGAAAAAAATAATGAAAAATAAAAGTTTTTATAAATTTATTAAAGCATCAAAAGTCACATCGGAATATTTTGTTACTAATGGTTTTATTAAAATGGACATTAAACATTTCGATCGAAAGATTTCAATATTTTGCTTGAACGATCCATAGACGATAATTTTTCAAATTATCTTTTTATGTATCTGTAATAATTGGAAAACTTTATATCAGCTTTATCAGCAGTGAGAATTTTTTTCTCTACCTAATTTTTGTAAAATATTTATCGTTACTTCTAGATGTAAGATATTTATTCTCTCAGTTTTGACTAATTCCACATGCAGAAAATAACTGGAAAACAATGCAGAATAAAACGAGATCCTTTCAAAACATTAATTATCTCTAAAAGTACACTAATTTCAATAAAGGAAGTTTAAAATTACTAAACTAAATAGATCCAGGATTAAATAACAACTTTATAATCTAATCAAATAATAATAATAATATTTCATTTTATTTCATATAACTAATATTTCATTTTCTCCATCTATTTGGTAAATAATCCATTTTTTTATTCCATTCAAAATGGGTGTTATTTTGGAAGAATGTAAATGTGAGGTCCCTCAATAAACCGAATATTATTATTATAAATATACATCCTCTTAATTGAGCAAACGATAGTTAAAATGATTATAAAAAATAAAAATTAATTGATCAAATAGCAATGATTATTTTTGTATATAATACTGCATTTCTTAAATTTTGATCCCAGAACATGTGTACATTTGAACATATTATTAATTAAATACTTTAAATTATGCAATGGACAAAATTTTGTTAACTTTAATTCTAATAACGATGTTTACTTTTTCCTGAAACTTAGATATTAAAACAGTTAGTTAGAATCTATAAAATTAAGCTTTTGTTTGTTAACACTGGGAACGAAAAGCAGCTATTCTTTTGAGAATTTAATAGTTGAAATATTTAAATTGACAGATAACAATACAAGGTATTATGATTAATGCTTTGTTCAAGTGTTTATTGTTATGGATTAATTCAATTTAAATTTGTATAAAACTTTTGGCAACACTTATAAACTTCATTTATGAAATTCAATATACACGTGCAATGTAAATTGATAATTAAAAAAAAAATACTTAAATTTTACAATTAATTAATGCGTTTTAATAGAATAAAGATCAGATATATAAAAATGCATTCATAAAGTTTTTAAAATTTAAATATATCCTGTTCTTTTCAATAAGGTATAGAAATTTGTTATAGTTTTGGAAAATTGTTTTCAATAGAACATTTTTGAACTCATGCTTTTATACACGATATATGTGATTTATGTACACATATTTAAAATTTTTCTTTTAAATTCATGACTGTTATGTTCTACATAAATTACTTTTTTCCTTTTTTTTGATTTGATGATTGGAAATGCAGTTCTATATTAACATCAACAAGTAATATGGAAGTTTTATATACTGATAGAAAACATTTGTTTAACTTCCTATGTTCTTTAAGTACATCATCTAATTTTTTTATAAGTTATGATTAATTAATATCATAAGATGCAGATAAGTAAATCGAATATTTATACTGCAATAAATAAAGTTAACCACATACCTTTCAATAGTTACTACTACTAGTTGAAAACATTCATCTAGTCTTAATATTCTTCCAAATATTTACAAAAACACTATTGACTATTCACAAAAACATATCTACAAACATATATAAATAAAAATAGATAAAAGAAGAGAACTTCAACATTGTATATGAATTTAAATAGAGATGAATTTCAAAATATTCAGCGTCTTTAATTTTATTTGTTACATTTCAATAAGCGTCGTTAGTGTTTATATTGCTCATGGCTTTAAATTTGAAATTTTTTCTTTAATTACTTTTGATTCCATTATTATGTTGCAAAAAATAGATAATCTTAAAATGTATAATAGTTTTCACTGTCTTTAAAACGAGTTATTCAATTTGGCTTACAAATAATAAAAAAATTGAAAGTAACACATTTATTTGTAATATAACTTCGAACCATAAGAGAATTAAAAAAAAAATAGTAAACTTATTTATCTCTCAATACTCTGATATATTTTCCTATTTTCGGAACGTGCCTTTAGATATAAAATCCATTAATAAACTTCAAACTTTTTTTAGGAACCGGTTCGAAGTTTATCGATCTCTGGTAAGTCTGGAAAATACTTTTCCTACCAGATGCTTTGGGAAGAATTTTTCTCTTTGAAGCAACTTGTCTGTGGAGAAAACATTAGGTTTTTGTTCTTTTTTCCTCTGCCTTATTTTAGATAGAATTTCGCTTTAGACGGAAGGGATGGTGACGGAAAAGCAGAAGAAGTATTTTTATCGAACTAGAAAAAATTCTTTCAGAATAATTTAAAGAAGAAACAAACGTTGAAGAAATGCAATTTGCACTTCGAAAATTAACTCAATAATATTTTCTTGTTTTCGAGGAGACATTTACAGCCATAATACCCAACATTTTGTTTCAAAAATACATTTTATTTCATTATTTTGTTTATTATTATTAATATCATAGTTTTATTATCACATTTTTATTGTTACTCGGCCATTCTGAAGTCAAAATTGATTTTACATATGAATATTAATAAGTAATGGAATAATTTGGTTCTTTAAATAAGTCTAGTAAAATTTACGGAAAACTGAACAAATGAGAAAGAAAACGAAGATTTTCAGAAGTCTATTGTGGATTTATTTATACCTTCCTTTGATATTTATTTCAATAGTTATAAAAGACATATTATTTTTGGACATTGTGTTAAATTTAAAAATAAAAAAAAAAACTGATGTCTCAATTACATACAACATACTTGGTGTCCCTCATTTCTCCTCACTGTGTTCCCTAATTTCAAATATTAATTGTATGGAAACTATGATTCTTAGAGATTTTAGGTTTGTGGTGTCATTAATAACAAGTGTATTTTGCTGCAAACTTTTATTTTTCCGAAATATTACATTTTTGTCTCTGCGGATGCGGACACCGGTTCCTAAATGTGGACACACTTCGATGCGGACACCGTTCATAGTTCTTAGAATGTCCAGACGATATTCAATTTCAATTAATTTGTTAGGCAGATTAATTACGTAATTCTGTGCCCGAGATCACAATCATCACGTGCAGGTGTTGTGAAGATCATGCTTTCGACATATCCCTACAGGAAGAAGTCCAGTTGAGTAATGTATAGAAATCGCAGTGGCTAAGTAGTAGGTACGTCTCATCCAATCTATCGCTGCAAAATGCTTTTCCATAAGATAGACGAACTTCTAAACTACAATGTGGTGAGGTACTACATTGTGACATTGAAGACATTATGGACTTACATTACGGACTTTTGACCGTGGAATGTTGAGTTCCTGTCACGGTCTACGAATTGATGTTATTGAGTTTCTATTGAAAGCCTCCCTAATTTCATAAACAGTTTCCTCAGACTTAAGCTTATTCACCGAACTAGGCTGGTTAACACTACGTGACCAGAAACTTGTTAATATGTGTCTTAATACTTTTTACTTCTAGTGTTTCCCGTTTGTACGTTCTTTGGAAGTTCCTTTGTTCATTTTTTTGACGTTAATCGAAGATTCTGTTTCAGACTACCATATCATGCACTCTCTCATGTGTTGTGATCATCTTTGCTCATTAATCAAAACTTGAAATAAGTTAATGGCAAATACATGGCGTATCAATAATGACTATAACAAAAATTAACTTTTTAGAAAAAAAAATTGCAGCAAACTAAACGTGTTGTGTTGCTATTCATAATATCATCTAGACTTATAGTTTCCCTATAATTAACATATGAAGAGAGGATTTTTCTGAAAACCCTGCATTTTATTATACGCATAAGTTACTAGATTTTCAAAAAAAATAAGGGTAAGGGTAAAAAATAAGGAAATAGAATAAATGTTTACATATATTCTATTTCAAATATGTAAATGTTTCATCGAATTTTATTTCCTCATATTTGCTTTTATTTATCAATGTGTAACTCTCAATGGACATTTGGCGTAATTTAAAATAAAAAGTTTATTTCTACAACAAGGTAAGTTAAATAATCGTTAACTATGATAATAGAGAGTTTTTGCATACCATATTTTGGACGTCCGTTAGCTTTTTTCTCCCTAGCGCGCATGCTCATAGGAAACATTATTACAGATACGCATGCGCAATTTCCTATGAGCATGCGCGCTAGGGAGAAAAAGCTAACGGACGTTCAAAATACGGTATGCAAAAACTCTCTAATATCCCTAACTGTTTCACTGTAAAATATTAAACTACTTTAAGACGTATTTCTTACAATATCTTATGTGAATTTTTAAAAAAAAAATGAACCCGTAAGAAGTTTTGCATAAAAATCTTTTTCCGATTTAAGTGCAATAATATTTGTTGTATAATAATATCTGTTGTCCTCTCTACTCATAGGTGAACACTTGCAATAAAAGAATGCAATTTCATAACATATCAACAATGCCTACAGCAAAAATAAATTTTTCAGAAAAAATAAATTGCAGCACAATAAACTTTTGTGCTGCTATTCATAATACTGCAAAGCGCAAAGATCTAGACTCATAGTTTGACTACAATTAACATTTGAAGTCAGGAAGGTATTTACTTTATTTTATTATATGCATAAGTTGCTAGATTTTCAAAATGTATGAATGTAAAAATGTATCACAGTGATTAAATATATTCTACTCCAAATGTGTAAATGTTTCATCATATTTGATTTTATTTATCAATGTACAATTCTTAATGGACATTTGGTCCATTTTAAGGAAAAAAAATTAGTTTTTACAATAAGATAAATTAAATAATCGGTAGCTATGTTAATATCCCTAACTGTATCACTGTAAAATTTTGAAGTTACTTTAAGACGTATTTCTTACAAAATCTTTTGTAAATTTAAAAAAAAATGAAGCCATAAGAAGTTTTGCATAAAAATCTTTTTTCTAATTTAAGTGCAATAATATTTGTGTTTACACAAGTAATTGTGCAATATATATCTGAAGAAAATCAATTTAAAAGTTAAAAAAAAAGATAATAATTAAAATATATTTATTCTTTTAATATATATAATAATTCCACCAGAAGGATTCTTGATAAAATTAATATTTATGTCACCCTATATAATAATATTTTCTCTACTAGTAAGATGCCTGAAGCAGATGGTTAAACAAATTCGATCACTTCTTAAGAGCAGCTGGCTTAGATACAGAACTATTCTTCATTGGAGAAGTTTCTAAGAGAAACATATTTAGAAGTCTATAGAAATAGGACAGTGGTCAAATGGAATTTGGCGAAAATCACTTCGAATATCTCAGTGAATTCTCATTTCGTTTTTTTTTTTTTTTTTTTTTATTTTTTTGAATAAAAAAATATTTCAGAAATAAATGTAAAATATATCAAGCCAAAGTACGCTGACACTAAGTAGTACAAATTTAAATTGTAATACACATAAGTGATGAAATAATAACTGGCTGAAATAAATATTTAAGATAAAGTATATTTTAGAAAATGATTTGGGTACATACTTTTATTTATTATTTGAATATTTTAATTATTTTAATTAATAATATTATAAGAGGAAACTATTTACACAGTATTAAGATGCTATAATTGGAAGAGGATAAAATTCAATAGATACATAAAGAAAAATAGTGTAGAATGTGTGCATAAGATGTGTGTATAGAAGGTGTGTGTAGATAAATTAATCATTAAAATTTCAGAGATATTAAACTTTGATTTTCAGCAGATACAACTATTTATAAAGAAGCAATCAATATGACGTTGTTCAGTTATCATTATCTAGTCTGTTGTCCACCATGATTTGATTTATAAAGTTGGTTAATTATCCCTTGATATTATCCCACCAATTGTCGTATTGTCGAGGTTTGCACCTACTCCTCCAAATGTGTACAATAAACTGTAGATCCAGGTCTAATTAGCCTATAGTGTGCACAAAATGATAGTACAGCGACAAACCAAACCAATCCTCCAAATGTGTTCAGTTGGGGAGATGCCTGGCGTTTAGGGTGATCTGATATGTGTTTGACAATTCCAAAACCTATTATTGAAAATGAATGCTGTCTACGTCTAGATATTACCTAATCTGAAATACAAGATCCTGATGAAATGAAGTAAGGGAAAAATTTTAAAATATTGTAGAATATAGTCGACGTACCTCATTGCACACACCCCTTTTTCTGATTAGCGTAAGGAAAACTTTGATTTTTAATTTTATGTCGGTTGCTGGTTTGGTTGGTCGCTCTGTAGTTAACTTTTGCACATGAGGGCGAATTAGAACGGGACCTACTATTTAAAGTGAATTCTGAATCACTGCAAACATCTATGCCACCTCCGCGATTAGAACACGTAACCTATGGTATAGAGAACTAGACTATTTCGCTTAGACGAAGGATCATTGATAATGATGAATTAGATGTTATGACAGCCGTTATATCGATGTCTGCTGCCTGACATTCTATCGTCTCTATAAATCCACCATTGTCTTGACTCTGCGTTCTGCATTGGTTCAACCATTGCTGACAAATTATTTGAATGGCAAATTCATTTTAGCGACCTACAATCCTTCCATTTAACCAATAAGCAACATTTAGCCCAAGCACATATCCTCTCCCAATGCATGCATTACCCATATGGAGATTGCACCCGAAATCATATGCATGTGTTGAGTCATAATGAGTACAAAAAATGTAATTCAAATGTAAATTATCTTCTTTTAAACAATGGAAAATATGTCATAGTTGTAAACTGAATCATTTTCATATTGGTTCAAAAATATTAATATATGATATTTATGTCAGATAATTCTCTATCGATATCTCAGTTTCTATATATATTATTTGATCGCCATCAATGGAAAAAAAAATATTTACTTTGTTAGAATTTAATTATAAACAAAATCACCCTAAATAAAAAAAAAAATTCTTCAGCGATGTTAACCATAGTGCTTCTTTCTAAACATTTAGAAAGTTCAGTGTGAAGACGTTAATCCGTATGATACAGAAAACAGAGAAAGGCACGCTGAAAGAACACCCTAAGCACGCTGAAAGATTTGATCATAATGAAACTCTAAACGGCGTTTTATGGCCAAGAAAATTTATTGGTGAATGGAATTTTCTAGAGTAATAAATGTCTCTTTAAGTGAACACATTTTACAGATTTTTTTACAAAAAATTAAATTTCTTTGCTGTATTCTGGAATCCTGAATAAAAGTATCAATGTTAAATTTTGATATTTAAAGTAATATTTTTTTAGTTAACTAAAAAAAGAAAAAAAAATGTTTTTCAAACAGTTAAAGATAATTTAATTTTGGAAGTAAAAATATCTAAAGGAAGTTTAAAAATTAAATATAAATTGCATTTTTTTTAAATAAGCAGTGAGTACAATAAAACAAAAATTTGTGTTTAAACAGGCACATGTCTCTCTATAAAAGACGTTTTTCATCTGCAAAGTAATTAACTATGTATTATCAATCAAACTGGTGAAAAATAGTAGAAAATAGAAGAAAATTAATATAAAAAATTTATCATAATTCTAAAAGAATTAGCAAATTACAATACTTATGAAGTGTCAAATTTTAGAACATGATTAATTTCTAAGATAAAAAAAGGTTAGATAAAGTAAATTAGTTTCAAAGATAAAGTATATAATTTTTTAAAAAGTTTATTGTAAAAGTTATGCCGGAATGACGGAGTTTTTGTTTTATTTTAATTCAGGAACTACGTATTGATTTATTTAATTCGTATTGATTTTATTTTCAAGATACTACTATTACAAGAAACCTAAAATATATATTTTATGGGTTCAATCAAAATCAGTACTAATGTCTTATAATATATAATTTTATAATACCTATGCATTGAAAAAGCCATTTTTAGCAATTAATAAGTACTTTCTTTTGGATTTTTATTACTTTTCTTTTTGGTTTTACTGATTTCTGTCATGATTTAAAATTTAAAGGACAAATTGTATATAAATGTTTGTGTTATTTTCTGATATTCCAATGCCGTTCAACCATATAATATTTATATTTGTCTAATAATTTTCAATTTCGTTGCTGTAGCTTATGTGAAAACAGATCATGGACATCTTCTACGCTTCAAGGCTTTTCGGTTGACATTGCTATGATGGTTTATTATAGAACTTGAATGTAGCAAATAATTTTGTAGATTTTGTTGTGCAAAATGGTCTTGTGTGTAGTTCATTTCTTCTTATTTTTTCTGTTTGTAGTGTTGTGTCGTTTTCTTTCTTTATATATATATATATATATATATATTCAATAAAAACATATTTATTTAATAAAATAAATTTAATTTATATGTTTTTCCTAAATAGAGAATTAATAGATTACTAATCTTAATTTTCTCTGCTGGTCAATGTATTTCAGCAAAATATAAATTATTCGAAATGAAACTGATATAGTTTTACAGCAAAAAATACAGGTGCATTATCCTAAAAACCTTTTTACTATGTGTTTTACAACGTATTTATTAAATATCTTTGAAAAAATTTATAAATTTTTATTTAAAAATAATGAAAAAGAAAATGCTGTGAAATTTAATATCATAATATGAAACCTTAATGCATCTGTATAAATAATGAAAACTGCTAAAAAGGTAGGGTTCAATGCTTTAAAAAAAACATAAAAAGTTTGATGACTTAGATGTGTTGTGCAAAGATATGATATTTCAAAAAAAGAACATGAAATTTAGTTATTCGATGATTTTTAAAGGACACTTTTAGTGTTCCGTTTCGAAGTGCCTTTTCTAAAATTTCGGAGTCTTTAGAGAACGAAGCAAAAGTAAAAGATTCCAGCAAAACATAAAGTAGGAATAATGGCGATATCAGAGAGGATGGTGTATTTTTGTGGTGAAATATTAGTTTACTTTTGAAGGAAGACCTGCATGTATTGTACTGAGCAAACAGCACCGAAAGAAGCTTATATAATTTTAGATCTTTACTTCTTATAAGCAATAAGCTCCTTGAAGGAAAAAATATAGCAGAGTTGTTATGTTTTAATGTAGCACGGCTTTTATTTGATGTTAAATATGGAATTAATAATTAGTACTTAAAATTTATATAAAAAACATTAAGCACATATAATCATGAACATCTTAACACAACAACGGCAACACAGGAATTGAAAAGGATGTCACATTATCATATGATCCTGGTCTGAATAATGTTATTTGAAAGTAAAGCAGAGAAGATAAATGATGGGATTTATTTCTATTAAATTCTCCCTTTCGCAGTTACAACAGAACAAATATAAAATTAAATTACAACATCATTAATTAAATTACAGTAGTCATTATTTTTTTTAATGTGAAGGTTTTTGTCAGAATGTCTACAACCATCTTTTCTGTTGGTATGTGATTCACGAGGAATTCGCTATTTCCAAATGCTTGACGAATCTAATGAGAATATCAATACGCTCTGTACATTAGTGAAATGTTTGATTGTTTTTTTCTGCTTGATAATCAGAAGGATAATTATTTGCAGTCTGTAAGTTTATCTCTGCTATCAAAAGGAATGAATCCACCAGGAAACATAAAAACAAGTTCACTAAGGTATTTTCTCTGCGAGTGATATCCGTTGCTAAATCAACATCAGCAAACCCACGGAATAGTTTTTTGGGTTGTCAGAAAGTTAGCATGATTTAGAACTCTTAGTACTTATTTTGGTGGTCAACCAATAGTCATTATCCGGATTTTCATTAAACTACTTACACAACTAACAGAATGACAAATATTGGGCCTAGTATAGCTGTTTATATACATGAGGTATCGAAATGAACAAAGGTAGCGATGATTTAACAATTCAGGTTTTTCAACTTCTTTGAAAGACACTCCTTCGATACTGTAAGACATTCCGGATTAAAGCAAAACTTTATTGGTTTTGGAATATCATTAATTATATTACAGTTCCTTTTTTTGTTATACTGCTGTGTGACGGCACTGTCCTCAATTCTATATAGGAAGCACCTGAAATTCCGAGACAGAAAAACTCTACTTCATAGTTACTGGAGATTTTAAATTTATTTCCGAACTGTACATCTCAGCTTATTGACATTTTTCGTTGTCGGATCCCATGGTTTGTAGACTTCGCGCTCATCCGAATATCTGACAGATACTCATTTGTTTAAATTTGCACAAAATGTTCTTCTAATGATTTTTGTTAAAGATAAAGACATTTTGTACAAATGTTTGAAAGTTCGTCACAGCTGTTTTCTCGGAAAAAAGCATTTCACACCGAGTTTTTATTTTATTCAGCTTTAGAGTTGGACATCGATTTCGGCACAGCGGTTTACACGTTTTACATCTTCGAGCCCACATTTTCGTAGCAAATTTCGATTGTATTAGCAAGCATCGTGTCATATATACATTACTAAGGATTACTAGTTCTGCAACTGTATTAATTTTGGAGGAATAACCACAAATCTATTCACTCCTGTTGGCTAATTTCTGATCTACGTACTCAAAATCATTATCAATATTTTTATTTTGTACTTCAGCTCATTTTCAATGCAAGCTATATATTTAATAAATGCATAATTTTAAGAAATTGTCTTATCTTAAGAAATAAATGTGCACAAATCTTGAATGTTCATCAATAAAAGTTGCAAAAGAAGGTGATCGACTTGAGGATTCAACACGTATTGGACAACATAAATCATAGTCAATTTACTTTAAAAATCCTGGGTTATATTTTTTTTTTTGCTCTTTAAGGACTTGAATTTCGGTATGATTATCTTAGACACAAACAAAAATCCGGCAACAATTTACAATACTACAATTAATCATAAGGTTTAAAACTTATACTTTTTCTAATCACTTTGTTTGTGATTCGTCAAAAGAACTGAATTCAGTAAGTTAAGTAAAATATTAAATAAAGGAAAAAAGACGTATAAAGGATTATTTTGAAAAAGGTATTTTACGCAAATTAACTTTATTTTGGAAGCGTAAAGGAAGGGGATCCTATCAAAAATATTACGTTTTATTTAGTAGATAGGATGTTAAACTTTAACAAATTGTTTATTTTTATTGTATTTGGCAACTTGCTTTGTATTTGGTAATCTGAAGTCCACTGATCCTTTTCTTATTTCAAATCACTTTCACAATTGAGTGTCTTTTCAAATCTAAGGAAAATCTTTTCCAGCAAAAACCAAAAGGTATTGAAGTCAAATAAATTGAAACGCTTTAATAAAGAATATACCGATGAAATCAATATTGTTTGACATTTACACATTAATTAAGTCTAGAGAAAATTGCCATAAAAGCATTATTGAATTCAAATATATTGAAGCGATTTAATAAACAAGTAAAATCCTTATTGCTTGTCATTTACATATTATTTCTAGGGAAAATAGTGCTTTTTAGGGTTTTCATATGAACTAAAATTTTGGCCAACTGAAGTTAAGAATTTCAAGAAGTATTCTTAACTCTTAATTTAAATTGACAAAAAACATTCTTGCGGTGCTTCTTTTCCTGCGGCAGGTTTAGTGCAGCAAATTTGTTAAGATGCTCTTTGGGTAAATAAATAATATTTCAACTATACTTTACCGATGGCAAATGGTGTCAAGCCGTATGTCCTGCATTATAGAATATAAATATATAAATTCTTCAGAAAAAATTAACAATATTTACCACAACTGATGTTTTATTCTTTCAAATTTATTTGAAATAATAAGGGAATAATTATTAATTTTCGTCTTAATTGTAAACCTGTTAAAAACTATAAAATGGTATACACCACTTTTGTGAGATGCTTATTGGGAAAGCCAACATTATTACAGGGAAAATTTTGGAAATTTTTTGGACTTGGCTCTTTAAAATCTTTACAATGATAGACACCACTTCTGTAAGTAAATGTTGTTCATTGGGAAAGCCAGCATTATTCCATTAAAACTTTAGGGAATATTTTCGACTTGGTTTTTAATTCTTTAAATTCCTTAAAATGATAGACACCACTTCTGTTAGTAAATGTTGTTCATTGGGAAAGCCAGCATTATTCCAGGAAAACTATAGGTTTTTTTTTGTTCTACTTTAATTATAACTTACTAATTCCAAAAATCAACAGATTGTTGATTAAAAACAGTGTGCTACAATCTTCTAAAATGTTTTAATGTTATTTGTGGAAAATTAATTCATAACTTTCTCCCACAAGGCAAAGGAAAATCACATTACAAGAATACTACTAATAATTTCAAAAAATCTATAGCTAAATAAGCATAGAGACTGCGAGTTTCGATGTAAGCTTCACTTTACATTTCAGTTATTTTAGTATGATTTTTAATTAAAAAGACATTTTATTATTTTTACGCTTTTTTATTCTTCACCCTAAAGCTGAGAACTAATTTAGTCCATTAGCAGCAAGTGCTTTTTTATTCTGGTCTTTTAATTTCCAGAACGTTTAGCCTAAAGTGCTTTTGGGTAGCGATACTAGGATGATAAGAATCAAATTAAAAGGATATAAAAAAGGCATTTAATTTAAGCTTGTTAGAGTATCATTTAATGTTATAAAATTGCTACTTTGTTGCAGAATAAGATCAGATTAATATGGTATATTTTTCATGTAAACTGGATCTAGTTACTTTTTTATCAATATGTATGACATTATTTTTGTCATTTATTTCGTAATTGTTTTGTTATTTTTGTTATTCGACGGAGTTATCCTTGCTTCTATCTGACAAAACCAACCATAACTTATCAAATGTGAATTAAAAAATAAACTTTTAAATACAGAAATTATTAAGTTAAACTAAATCATCATATTCTCAATACAGTGGTATTTAATGTGAAAAAACTTTGCTTTTTAAATAACCTTTTTTAACTTTATTTCAGACTTAATTAATTTATTGTATTACAGTACTTGTTTATGCTATACATTTGTTATTTTATTATTATTGGAGTAGATATATAAATTGGGATTCCCACTCTAGAATTGGCTACATACAATTAAACGTGAGAAAAACACGTTTTTTTCCAAGTAAATACCAAATTAAATCAACGTATCTCATTTAGAGGTATATTAAATCTTATCTTACTGGAAATTGCAGTGTTTTGAATTGAAGCGGTAGATATGAGTGGAATCCTCAGAATAAATACTGCTTTTCCTGTATTTTTCTGACATTATTTCGTTTTAATTATTTTGTTTAAGAACTGCGTTAAGGCCATTCGTGTTGCCTAACATAATCGTGGTGAATTTAAATTACATGCTTGTTATAAAAAAATAAATTATGATGCTCATAGCTGTATAAAATAGCTGAAAGGTTTTAATGTTATTATTTAATTATAATAAAAAAAAACATTTTATTTTTTGTAAAATAAGTGCAACCAATTTCTAACATTTAATAATAATTAAGCAATCATATTAACTATCCATTAATTGAGACGTGGAGTTTCTCATAAAATTATTCACAGAGGTACTCTGTATCTGTATGACCAAATTTTAACTCTGTATTTTAACCCTGTAATTTTAATTTAAACTCTGTAACTGATGCATCCATTTACCATTACGTTCAATAGTTTCAAAACCCCTTTTTAAACAACTTATCCAAATATAACTGGCAAATAACTAATCCAAACTAATGATAGTAAACTTTCTCTTTTCCTATTTGTTGTAATTTCTTGGCCTATACTAGATCTATAAAGGCTTCAAGAAGAGGACAGCTTTTAGTTTCATGGGAATACTTTAATTTTAAATATATATATATATATATATATTTAAGACATATATACAGAATACAGAACTCTACATATTACAATTTATTCTCTACAAAATATGAAAAATAAAAAAAATTAAGTTTGATTCACAAGAGCAGTTCTCTCCAAAGAACGGAGATTTTCCTAGTTCTCAAGTCTACGACGAATCTATTTCACCAGGTCTGAGGCAGACCTTAATTATCACACGGCGTAGTACACGAAACCCCAATGACTCACTTTGTAAGCAGACGGAATGTTCAATCTCTTTCAGAGAAAGAGAATAACAACACTTCTTGTTGACTCGTCGCAGAACTCTGTTCTCCAAAAACTTCCCGTTAAAAAATCAGTCAAGGTGGGGATCAGCTTCCCTCACTTCTCATTGGAATTGATACTTCCTCAACCCATGGTCTATCACCAATCACGATGCTACAACTCATGATGTAGTCCATGGCGTGGTCCAAGGTCAGACAAAAATCGCTAATTTCACGAGGTCTCATTATCCATGACACTGATTATATGTTATCATATTTGAGTGACAGGTTGTTCTCATTAGTAAAAACACTACAGTAACCTTGCATGTAATATAATTATCCACAATCTGCTTATCTGCAGTTCAAATTTTAATGATGGATTGCTATTATGTACTTTTTAAAGATTATACATTCTTCTCTACTGAAAACGAAATACTAGACAAAAATACAAAGAAAAAAAAATGAATTCAGGTATCACATTTTGTCATTTTAAAATAAAGTAGACTTTTAAGAAGTTAGAGTAATAAGTTAGACTTGCTATTAGTTAAAAATTCCATTCATACAACATTTGCAAACGAAATACGTTTAGTTTCCAACATTCTATATTTCTTTTAAAGCATTTTTAAGCGAAAATTGCTTTACAATATAAAAGCATTGTGAAACCAAAGTTTTAATAAACAAAATGCTGCTATAACTTTAAATTGAGCAAGAATATATAATCGTAATAAAAGCAAATGAAATATCTTTAAAATTGTTTAAATAATCTCCAAAATAAAAATTACCATGAATTTAAGTTTGTAAATAAATTCAAAAATAAAATATACTTGAACTGATTCCAAGTGTTTCTTCCACAAATAGCTATGAGCAATTTCAGCAATTAAATCATTTCATCGATTAAATAATGATAATAAAAATTACTGAATTTCTACTGAAATTGCTCAGAAAAAACACATCAATAACCGAATAGCTCTTAATGTGAAAAATACCAT
>BPLQ01003585.1:0-21872 GCA_021605075.1 Caerostris darwini
TTACATCACTCATCAAGCAATGCCTCCGAAGTTCCGGTTGACAGGTGGGAGGGTTGACGGGCTGCAATTCGTCGGCCAAGCATATCCCACACATGCTCTATTGGATTCAAGTCTGGTGAGTATGCTGGCCAATCCATACAGGTGATATCCTCCGATTGAAGGCATTCGTCTACAATGTTTGCACGGTGAGAACGGGCGATGTCATCCATAAACAGAAATACAGCACCCATGTGCCGCCCCGAAACAAACGTGCATGTTGTTCCAGAATGACATCCCGATAGATGTGGCCTGTCATCGTTACACTCTGAACATGCAGGTCAGTTCTGGAACCAAGAATAATTCCTCCCCAAACGAGCCATTCTGCACCACCGTAACGGTGTCGTTCAATGGTGTTCTCTTGGTGGTAACGGGTACCTGGCGCTCTCCATATGAAAGTCCGGCGAGAATCAGACTGCAACCTAAACCTGGACTCGTCGGAAACCACTGTTGCGGTGCCCACAATGCATGCTCTCTACTCCAGGTTAATCGCAGGCGGCAGTGAGTTGCGGTAAGTGGAACACATCTGACAGGCCTACGAGCATATATACCAATGTGCTGTACACGGTCTGCCTTGAAATTGTCGTACCGGTAGCCGAAGAGAGCTGACGAGACATGTCTGATGCTGTGCTCCATCTGTTTCTTTTGGCAGTAACTGCTAAATACCGATCCTTATGCTAAATACCGATCCTGTGCTGTAACATCTACTCACATTACCATCCTCTTGGAATCGTTGCCAACGCCTGGAGATGACACTCTGGGCGATTCCAAGTTCCTCGGATACTTCCAGCTGGGTACGTCCACATTCCAGTCGTCCGACAATTGTACCACGTAAAAAATCATCCAAATGCTTCCTTTGTTCCATAACTATGCGATTATTGCACTGAAAGGCTTTTAAAGCGCTTGTGAACAATTTTACTTCTTTGCCACCATTCCTTATATACCCCTCTCTTACACTCTCGTCATTGTGACGTACTATCCGCGCCATCTGGTGGTTTCCTGTAATTTGCATATATTTCTTCAAGATGTGTGTGATAATTCTACAGGTGAAATTTTTATTTTAGAGTTCAATTTCTGTGTGATTCTGAATTATCCTTAATCTATGGACATGAGTGTATATTCCCTTACATAGAAAGCATGCAAGGAAAAATATAAGACAAATTGATCAATTCATCAGATCTCGAACCCAGACAGCCGCAAGCCATCCTTGAGTTCTTGTATTCATGACAATGTAATATATTTATGATGCTTTTAATTGCCATAAACCTCTCTTTTACCTACTCTTTACCCTCAAAAACCTCTTCTCATTTCTCTACATTAATCCATCCCTTTTCCCGTAAACCTCTTTTCACCTTTTTTTTTTTAAATTTACTATTAACCACTATTTACATTCTGTTTTTTTTCACTTAAAAATATCATTTTTACCTTTTGTTTTTTTTCTTCACCATAAACCCTCTTTTACCTTCTCTTCTTTCGCCATAAACCTTCCATTCCCCCTTTTATTTTCCATGCACTATTTTACCTACTCTTTTCTCATCATAAACCTTTCTTTTAGCTTTTTTTCTTTTTCTTTTTTTTTTTTAGAAAAAAGCTAAAACAAAAGGTTATTTGGAGAAAAGAGAAGTTTAGAGGAAAAAAGATGGAAAAATGAGATTTTTTTGTGAAAAGCGTGAAAGTAAAATAGTGAATGATGGGAAATAAAAGAAAATTTCTGTATGCTTTAAGAAAAGCCTACTGAATTACTTAATAAGCCTAGAAAAAGCATATTATTCGAAGCAATTATACACAAATGAGATAAATATAAACCATTTCTTTTCATCATCATCATCATTAATGCCCCAACAGCCTCATGGTGGGTGAGGGCCTACTGGCAGATTTCGAGACTGGGAATGTTTTCTTTTTACGGGATAGTATTGTCAGTCCTACGTCCAACGTTCAACAGTCGTACATCTATGACACCACCAGGACTGGAACCCGAAACATGTGGTACCTATCACCAGAGCTCTAGCTACTCTGCCATTAGGCCCGCAAATTAATAACAGTTGGCAGGTATTGGCATTCGAATTAACGTCACCGAAAAGACTGGTGCCTTAAACCACCGCCTTAAGGCTCGTTCCCACCGAGGCGTGAGGCGGCGACGTGTCAAGCAGCAGGGAAGAAAATCTTTTCGACCCGTCACACCGAAAAGTCAGAAATCGCTTTACGCCTAGTGAAGTTCCAGTTATTTCTACTAGATGGCAGATCTACTATTGGCTCAAGCCAAGTCACATGACGTGCAAAGTATTTGAGAGTTGAAATTTGATCAACTCGAAGCGGTGGATTTCAACGAGTTTCAGGCGAATGCGGTGAGGCTAGTGATTAATCAACGCTTTATGCTTCGGTGGGAACGAGCTTTTAGGCTCTTCGATCACACTACAGGTATTTTCTTTAAAAAAAAAAATACCAAATAAAATTAATACAACGAAATCATTCTATCAACTGAAATAAAAAATATCTTGCAGTAGTTCTTCATCAGTGGGGCCTGAATGGCCAAAGTGGCTAGCACTCGGTACCACAGGTTTCGGGTTCGAGTCCCGGCGGTGCCATGGATGTTTGTAGTGGTTCGGAATCCACTTTAAACCGTAGGTCCCGGTCTAATAGGATCGTAGAGCGTTGCGTGGGCATTGTTACTCCGCGTCCGTGGTTTATTTTCAAGTTACACGCGCCCCCTGGGTAATACAAAGTGAATAACGTCTGTGCAGCGCTTGCCTTAAGGTATCCATGTCCAAGATGTCTAAGTGTTTGCCAGCTGCATTAGAAAGAAAGAAGAAAAAGTTCTTGATCAGTTAGCCAGGAATCTCCCCATTATCCGCTGTTTTTTAGCATGCCACACAATTCAAGCCCAAGAAAGCCAAATTTCTCCGCACAGTTCTAACAGACAAGTCCCTCGTACGTCCCACATTGATTTCTGCGGTTATTTGACGCAGTGTTGCTTGTCTGTTAGAATTTACGACTCTTTGCAGACGTCGCCGGTCTCGGTCGTTAAGTGCAGGCGGTCGACCACTGCGCTGTCCATGGTGGGATGTTATGCCTGAAATTTCATACTCTCGGCACGCTCTTGACACAGTGGATCTGGGAATGTTGAATTCCCTAACGATTTCCGAAATGGCATGACCCATGCGTCTAGCTCCAACTAACATTCCGCCTTCAAAGTCTGTTAATTCCCGTCGTGTGGTCATGATCACGTCAAAACCTCTTCACATGAATAACTTGAACAGAAATGAAAGCTCTGCGAAAGCACTGCGCATTTATACCTGTTCTACGCGATGCTACTGCCATCTGAAAATTTGCATATTGCTATCCCATGACTTTTGTCACTTCAGTGTATAGCCTGGCCAGTCCCTTTGTGGAAAGGAAAACAACCTTTTCGCAGGAATAAACGGACTAATAGATTATTTGAAAGAGGTTCTAGTCAGATAGATGAGACATTTTTGATTTATTTGAATTCGTCCGACTTAGCCGCTTGCGAATTTTCAAAGTACCCATTTTCTATACCCTTTTTTTTAAACATCAACAGAGGATGTTGAGCTCTAATCAATAGCATCCGACTCTAATCAATAATAATATTAAGAAATTGATATAATAAGCATATTCCATGCAGAAAACACAAAAAAAATATTCCATTTCGAAGCAAATTAATTCATACATTATTGATTAAAATTTAAAAAAAAATTAAACATAAAACATACAAAAATATTGAATGGAAATCAATAAAAAATTCAGCAATAGAATCAAATCTATAATAATATATGATAAAGCTTAGTTTAAATGTTAAAAAGCAGTAAGAAAAGCTTTACAATATCTAAGATTAAAGAACAGGATCTTTGACATGCGAAGGCATTTACTGGTGGCAGATAGAGCAGATCATTTTATTTCGGGAAATCGTATCATATTTTCTCAGCTCCCCCTCCGAAGTTATCTTCTGCCGTTTAACAAACGATTTCATTCCGGATTATGTGTCATTCTTTTTTCCCGTTTACTTTTGATAAATAGCTTCCCCCCCTCTCCCGTTTTCCACTGCTCCCCAGGGTATCAGTCATCGGGAGTCGTTTCTGGAGAGCTGGGAGTGTTGTTCCCGGAAAAAAAAATCTATCCGGGGATCGGGATTGGATGTATGGGGCCATTTGTAATGGAGCCACCACGGAGTTTCCCACTTGGACTGCAAGGGCGAGCACTTATCTCGCCGGCACCGTCTTCGGCCCCGGGAATTTGGAACATCTGATAAAAAAGCCGATACTTTTGGAATTTTTGTGAGGGGGTTGGGGGAGAAACAGATAAAAAAAACCAAGCGGTTAGAGACAGGAGGAGTAAAAAAAAGAATGACTCGCACTCCTATCCTAATGGTCAAGTGCCAATCTTTAGTTTATTGGATGCCATTTTGAAATAAATGAACATAATAATTACAATTGAAAACAGTTGATCTCCTAAAAAAAAAAAAATTTTTTTTCTAATGCACCTGACAAAAACTTGGACAGTTATCATTATGCCATCAGCAAGGGGTGCACTGAAGTTACACATTAATCACTGCCCAGAGGGCACGTGTAGCTTGAACAACACTATCCCCCGGAAAGTTCTACGATCATATTCGAACCTGGAGCTATGGCTTAAAGTGAATTCCGAACTACTACAAACATCCATGGCACCGCCGAAACTCGAAGCCGAAACCTGTGGTACCGAGTGCAAGCCACATTTTTTATAGTGATTATCAGGAACCTTCTGTAAAAGAATTAATTTAGGACCTAGATGGCCGAGGGCCTTAAAGATGGCTAAGTTACTAGTGCTTTGGAGCTCGATGCCACAGGTTTCGAGCAAAAGCCCAAGTCGTCCTGTAAATGTTTGTGGTGGTTCGGAATCTTCTTTAAACCGTAGGTCCCGATCTATTATGACTGTAGAGTTTTGGGAGAAGGGCAGACAACCCTCCCCGTAAAATGTAAGCGCCTAAAGTCGACGCATGTTGCCCCTGAGCCACGGGCGTCTATGGGTTTCAATTTTTGTTTATTGAAGTTAAAACACTGGATATGTAGATAATTTATATTTCTAATTAAATATAAAGTTTTTGGATGGTACTATAACCTTTATCACCATTTTTTAATATTCATGTTGGTCAACCAAGTTCTACACTTACTTTTCTATATATATAGGGGGTATAGGGGATATCTATCTCTAGGGATATATCTAGCTCTAAGTACTGGGTTGCACTATAAAGTACCTTATTACATAAAAAAATCTAGTCCATTATACTATCAAGTATTGCACACATGTGTAAAAAGGAATAACGATTTTAACTCTAATGTAAAAATCGAAAGATTCAAAGTTTGGTATCACAAAGAATTACACTTCTTTCTCGTCAATTGATCAATTCTGGGATGTGTTTACCAAAGCAATCCGTCTTAACAATAAATCAAGCATCGAATCTATGAAAAAAAAATGAGAAGAGACTGTAATTAGACAGTTACTGTAATCAGAAACGTCCGAAAGGCTTAAAAAACTGCTCGTTTAGCCATCTTCTTCCTTGCTGCCTGCAATTAACAGAACAGTAGATTCGCTGAGGACTGATGACACCCGATTAGAGCGAATTACACGCTAGAATCATCAGACCTCGATGAAGGAGCTCTCACATTTGCATAATAGATGAAGGAAATTAAGGATTCATCAGCAGCGAATGACGTCGGAGGTATCTCTACCAGATGTTTCTCCATTGCCAAAGAATTGCTAATTTCGCGTTTTGTGATTCACACGAGCAGCTTTTGGCGAGGAATTTTTTTTATTATCTATTGTTGATGATTTTTCCAGTAGAATGTGATATTTCAAGAAAAGTTAAATGGAATGCTTACGCCATTAAAGAGTTAAATATGCAGTTCTGTTGCTTTGAGATGCATTTTTTGAAAGAGTTAGTCTGTATGTCTCAAAGGATTATGGTGTTCATGGAATATGATTTGATGCCGCAATCAATTAAAGCAAATCTTTATCTATTGGAGTAAAATATTAATACATTTTTATTTAAGTAATATTTATTAAATACCTAATCAATAATTGTGATTATTGTTACTTTCTTAAGAAATAATTGCAATTTTAATCGTCATTTATATTAAAATCTGATTCAACACTTTCATTTAATTAAAAGATGTTGAAATTTGGAAAAATTTATACCATTAAAATGCATATTTTTTGGTTTTTAAAAAAAATTAAAGTATTATGATATGAAAAAAAAATTATATTTCTGAGAAAGAAATATTGCATATTTTGAATAACTTTAGTATCATAATATTTTCAATGGCATTTTACAGCAATGAATTAATATTTTAACCATTTCTTTTTCTTCATTGGGTGGCCTGATGGCCAACTGGATAACACTCTTGCTGTTGGCCCCATTGACTTCTGGTTCGAATCTTAGCCAGGACATTTATGTTTGTTGGTGGTTCGAAATTCACTTTAAATTCTAGGTTCTGGTTTAGCTAGAATAAAGTGTGCACAAAAGGACAGTAGAGTGACAAACCAAACCAAACTAAGTGCGTGGGTGTAATCTGGTGACATGAAAGTACCTTATTGCACTAAAAAAACTAGCCCATTATACGATAAAATATTAGAAATATTCGTAAAAGGAATATAGGTTTTATTTGTATTGTAGTAATCGAAACATTCAAAGTTTGATATCAAAACGAATTCAACTTCTTTCACGACAATTAATCCATTCTGGGAAGTGATTGCCGAAGCAATCAATCTCAAAAATAAACCTACCAATGAATCTTTGAAAAAAGTATAAGATGCTGTAATGAGGCAATTACTGTAATCAGAAACCGAAGGAAAGGTCCGAAACAGGCATCAAAAGTCCTTGTTTCGACACCTTATTCTCCGCTATCTACAATTAACCAAGCAGCGGATTCGCTGAGGGCTGATGACACCGATTAGAGCAAATTACGCGCGAGAATCATCAGACCTCGATGAAGGAGCGCTCTCATTTACATAATAGATGAAGGAGCGCTCGCATTTACATAATAGATGAAGGAAATTAAGGATTCATCAGCAGCGAATTGCGTCGGAGGCATCTCTACCAGATGTTTTTTCCGTCGCCAAAGAATTGCTAATTTCTCGTTTTATGATTCACTGAAGCAGATTTTGGCGAGGAAATTTTTTTCTTTCTCTTGTTGAAGATTTTCTAGTAGAATGTGATATTTCAAGGAAAGTTAAAAGGAACACTTACGTCATTAAAGAATAAAATATGCAGTTCTGTTGCTTTGAGATGCATTTTTTCAATAAGTTAATCTGCATGTCACAAAGGATTATGGTATTAATGGAATATAATTGGATGCTGCAATCACTTAAAGCAAATATTTATCTGTTAGAGTAAAATATTAATTTTAAATTTTAAGTAAATAATTGTCATTAAATATCTAATTAATATTTGTTATTATTACTTATTTCTTAAACGCATCTGAGATTTTAATCGCTATTTAGATTTAAATCTGATTTCACGATGTCAATTAAAACAAATTTAAATGTGTATAAATTTATACCATTAAATTTTATTTATTTTTTTTTGTGTGTGTGTGTGTGGTTTTTAAAAAAAGTAAAATAAATATGATATGAGGAAATAAAATATTATATTTCTACGAAACAAATATTCCATATTTTGCATCATTTTAGTATCATCATATTTTCAATGACTTTTTACAGCAATAAATTAGAATTTTAACCATCTCTTCTTCCGGACAATCTCGGTGTTTTTACTTTTTTAAAGTAGTCAATTATTACAAAGAGATCAACTATCTTTAGTCTGTCCTGGATTAATGCTAAGAAATGTAACAGGATCTATGTAAGAAACAGATTAACACAAAAATGAAATAAGAATGTTTTATAGCATTGCTAAAAACATTGTTAATCAAAAAGAGGATAAACAGCAATGATAATAATGCTATGTCAGAAAGGCACAAAGAAAGGGGCCTAAATGGCCGAGTGGCGAGCTCTGGCGCTCGGTACCACAGGTTTCGGGTTCTAGCTCCGGCGATGCCATGGATGTTTGTAGTGGTTCGGAATTCACTTTAAACCGTAGGTCTTGGTCCAAGAGGATCGTAGAGCGTTGCGGGGGCATTGTTACTCCGCGTCCGTAGCTTATCTTCAAGCTACACGTACCTCCTGGGGAGTGCTAAATGAGTAACCTCGGTGCAGCGCTTGCCTTAAGCCAACGAAAACAACTGTCTAAGTGTTTGCCAGCTGCATTAGAACAAAATATATGGCGCAAAGTAATTTTCTAAGTTATGATATTTCTTCTAAAGAAAGTAAATGGCCATATATCGCAAAAAGAAAAAAATATATAAAAAATGCCAATAATATGGTTTTATATTATTGTCAGAAATATAAATTCATATAAAAATTATTGTGGAATGACAATAATAGCATTTAATGTCACACAATAATTATTCTAGCTCCTATTTTTCTTCTTTAAACATACCAAGTAAACACGAAAGGACATCTCAAATACAGCAAAACCAGCTTATACATTTTTTGCATCAATTTTTTTCTACCATCAACCGACCTCAGCATTTTATGTTCGCAACTTCTTGAAAACAAATGACAGGAAAAAAAATAAAGAAAATAAAAATGTTTTTTTTTCTGCTGCGCCCGTAAAAAACAGTCACTTTTGAGCTGGGAAAAAACAGCTGGGGAAAAAACAGCTGGGAAAAAACAGTCACTTTTGCGGCCAGAACCCTCTGCTCAGGGAGACTCGAGGGGTGAACACAGGAGGGTGCACAGACCCCTGCGTTCTCTGGAACAGCAGTTTATAGAAGTCCCCGGTGGCGAATGCAGAAAGAGAGGAGAGATCGGCAGAAAGAGTGGATGAGATCGGAAAATTGAAGAAGAATCGATGTGGCTGTGCAAAAACAAGTCCTCGGGGGCAATAGAACGACTCGGGCGGCTTTGCATAGTACAGTGCAGAAGATGTGGTTTTGCCCAGAGGATTCGTGGTATCTGTGGTTCAGAGGGCTGTTCATGTAAACTAAAGTTTCGGAAATTTATTCTTATGAATCACTCACTTGGTGATTTTATATTAAAGTAATTTTTTTTAACTTCAATATTTGATTTAAATTTAACTAATCGTATAACTCATATAGCTTGCTAGGGGCTGATAATTATTATTGTTACTGGAAAATCAAATAAAAAATAAGAAGGAGTATTTTCTGCCACTCTCATCTTCTTAACGATACCTAGTTGCCTCTGGTGTAGTTGTAGTAGCCTTTATGCTCACCAGCGGCGCATCTTGGTACTGAGCCATGAGCCGGTCATGGATTGAATATTGAAAATATACTGTTCTTCTCTCATACGACAGAAAGCATTGAGACATATAATTCCCAACATTTAATGGAAAACATCTCCGTCCCTCTCCTTTAGAGAATTTTTGTGGTATTTCATGAAACATAATGATCCTACAGTAAAAGAAAACCTGTATGACCTTTATTTAATATCAGTTATTTAGCATCAACGAAAAATATTTCAGTTTTAAATGCAAAGTACATTTTAAATACATTTTTATTGCATAATACGTGAGGCAGTAAAGTACTAAAAACACACCTTCTTTTGCAGCAAGCTCATACTTCCCAAACAAATCAAGCTCGCAGTTTTCGATCTCCTCCCTCGCAGGGGTGTTTGTGGGGAATAATCTTCGGCGAGTCAGAAGACTCCTCTTTTTATTTCTCTTTTTCAGAAGGTCTCTCTTTTTCTCTCCTCTAAAAAGAAGCAAAACATCGAGATACATTCTTAAATGGGTTTTTGGATTTAGGAGGGGGAAAAAGAAGAGATACCGAAGAGGGAGGATTTGGGAAAACTATCTCACTTTCCAAAGAAGAGAAGAATTCGATTGTTTGTTTGTTTAGATTCTGTAAAAAGAAGAGGAGCAAAATTCGAGAGGTTCCTTTGAAAGAGATAAGGCAAATGACAAAGGAGAGAAAGGAGAAGAGGGTTTTCATTGCCTTTGACAAAAGTTAATCTGTTGATAGAGCCTCCTGTAAGAAAACGGATAAAATGCAAACATCGAAGCAAATTAAAAGTTTATTAAAATTTGCACTAGCACTATTTATATTTGACAGATATTAGATGATTTTCTCACGTCTTCATCGATTAAGCAACCAATTTTTTCATTACAACAGAAAGTCTTCGATATATGATAGCATGAAAATCTATGATCGACAAATTTTAATTTCCAAGACATGGGATGCTCACACAGGCTGCCCTATTGCTAGCAAGTTTCCTCATTTTTAAAAACAATGACTGAAATACATGTCGCTATCATGCAAAAGACGCATACAACTTCATTGTACAACTTGTATATTGTATGTTGTGTCAAATTGTTTATTGTATGTTGTGTGAACTTCATTGTATCGCGTATAAAATTGAGTATCTATATAAGAAGCTCTCAAATGCTACCATGATTGCCAGCAAGTTTCCTCGTCTTTAAAAGCAACGATTGCAACACATGTCACTAATATATGGAATTCCTGTACAACTTCATTGTATATTTTATGTCGTGTACAACTTATGTCTTCTTTATATTGTATGTACATACATATGTACATATTTGCATATACATGCATATTGTATGTACATACATACGTATTGTATCGTGTCTATCAAATAGTGTCACTATAAAATTGAAATCGTGTATAACTTTAATGTATACTGCATGTTGTATACAACTCCATTGTTCCTCATGCACATCTTGAGTATCGGTATGAGTAGGTCGGTACAGGCTGTCATAGTTGCCAGCAAATTTTCTCATTTTTAGAAGCAATGATTGCAAAACGTCACTAATATATGGAAATCGTGCACAATTTCATTGTGCAACATGTGCATTATATGTCGTTAAATTTCTGTTGATGGAATTCAAAAGTGAGCAAATTCAATGGATAGAGTATTGAAAGTTTATTGGGCTTCTCCCATACGATACAAAGCATTGGGACAAATAATTCCCAACCCTTAATGGAAGACATATCCCCCTCCCACCTACACTTCATAGAATCTTTGTGGCATTTCATGAAACATAAGCATTCTGCAGTAAAGGAAAACTTGTATAATCTTTTTGGGGAAAGGTATTTAAGATAGATTATTTAATATAAAGGGAAAATGTTTTGTTTTAGATGCAAAGTCCATTTAAATACATTTTTATTGCATAATAAGTAAGGCAGTGAAGTACTAAAAACACGTCTTCTTTTGAAACTCCTACTTCCCAAACAAATCAAGCTCGCAGTTTTCCATCTCCTTCCTCGCAGGGGTGTTTGTCGGGAATAATCTTCTGCGTGTCAGAAGACCCCTTCAAAGCAGGTCTCTCCTTTTTCTTCCTCCTTCAAAAAAAGAAGCAGAATATCGAGAAGATCCATTCTTAAATGGGTTTTTGGATTTAGAAGGGAGAAAAAAAGAGAGACACCGAAGAGGGAGAATTTGGGAAAACTATCTCACTTTCCAAAGAAGAGAAGAATTCGATTATTTGTTTGTTCAGTTTCTGTAAAAAGGGAAGGACCAAAATTCGAGGAGTTCCTTTGAAAGAGATAAGGCAAATGACGAAGGAAAGAAAGGAGAAGAGGGTTTCATTGCCTTTGGCAAAAGTTAATCTGTTGATAGAGCCTCCTATACGAAAAAGGATAAAATGCAAACATCGAAGCAAATTAAAAGTTTATTAAATTTGCACTAGCACTATTTATATTTGACAGATATTAGATTTTCTCACGTCTTCATCGATTAAGCAACCAATTTTTTCATTACAACGGAAACTCTCCTACATAGGATAGCATGAAAATCTATGATCGATACATTTTAATTTCCAAGATAAATTGCAGAACCGATTAAATTGCATTTGCATATTCCGTGGGCAATGTGTGACACGAGTATCGATATGGGATGCTCGCACAGGCTGCCCTATTGCTAGCAAGTTTCCTCATTTTTAAAAACAATGACTGAAATACATGTCGCTATCATATAAAAGACGCATACAACTTCATTGTACAACTTGTAAGTTGTATGTTGTGTACAAATTATTTATTGTATGTCGTGCACTTGTATATTGTATGTCGTGCACTTGTATATTGTATGTCGTGCACTTGTATATTGTATGTCGTGGGAGCTTCATTGGTTCTCGTGTACAACTGAATATCTATATCACAAAATTGCGGACGTAACGGACCATCAAACGTAACGGACGCTAACGTGCAACACCCATTCCGATGTGCCAATTCCCAAATTGAGATCAATTTGCAAAAGCTTAAAAAGTGAAAGAGCGTTATATATTTCTTTACAATGTGCGTTTAGTATCCTCACTATTTATGTTTACATGTAAGAATAATAGTAAACACAATAAAAATAACTCCTTATGTTTCAGTTTTTTCCTCTAAAATATATCTATAGTGAATTTAAATCTAATATGGGGATATATAAATTTATATGCGGCCTGAGGAATTATGGTGCCTTTTAGTGGCACACATAAATCATTTAGGATTGCCACCCCTGTTTTAGGGCGAATGCATTTAGTATCAGTTATTTAGATTCAAGGAAAATATTTCATTTTTAAATATAAAGTCCATTTTAAATACATTTCTATTGCATAATAAGTGAGGCAGTGTAGTACTAAAAACACATCTTCTTTTGGTATACTGGTATAAACATACTTCCCAAACAAATCAAGCTCGCAGTTTTCCATCACCTTCCTCGCAGGGGTGTTTGTTGGGAGTAATCTTCGGCGAGTCAGAGGACTCCTTCAGAACAGGTCTCTTCTTTTTTTTTCTTCTCCTTTGGAAAAAGAAGCAAAATATCGAGAAGATACATTCTTAAATGGGATTTTGGATCTAGAAGGGGGAAAAAAGGGGAGATACCGAAGAGGGAGGATTCGGGAAAACTATCTCACTTTCCAAAGAAGAGAAGAATTCGGTTGTTTGTTTAGTTTCTGTAAAAAGGAAAGGAGCGAAATTCGAGAGGTTCCTTTGGAAGAGATAAGGCAAATGACAAAGGAGAGAAAGGAGAAGAGGGATTTTCATTGGCTTTGACAAAAGTTAATCTGTTGATAGAACCTCCTGTAGGAAAAAAGGATGAAATTCAAATATCGAAGTAAATTAATAGTTTATTAAAATTTGTAATAATATTATTTAAATTTAACACAGGTATTAGATTTTTTTGCGTCTTCATCGGTATGGTAACAAATACTTTTACTACTTCTACGTAGAATAGCATGGAAAATCTGGGATCGACCAATTTTAATTTCCAAGAAAAATTACAGAACTAATTAAATTGCATTTGCATATTCTGTGGGCATCGTGTAACACGAATATCGATATCAAACCCTCGCGCAAGCTGTCACAATTGCCAGCAAATTTCTTCATTTTTCAAACAAAAACAAGTAATATAAAATAAAAAATTAAGTCAATTCCTGCTTTTTTTCCACTCTATTGCAGAAAGTCCTTTATAAATAATTTTCATTCATTTTTTTAAAGTTTTTCTGACGCCATCTATGGGTAGACATATGCAACTTGAATCTAAAAAAAAACTAAAATGAATTAATTCAATTTAATAAATGAATTACTATTTGAAAAAACTGCATTAACATCCAGTGTCATCCACTACAAGAAAAATGCATTTGAATGCACGAGTATCGATAAGGGATGCTCGCCCTATGGGATGCCACCAAGTTTCCGCATTTTTAAAAGCAATGATTGAAACATATGGCACTATCATGTAGAAGTAGTGTACAACTGCATTGCAGAACTTGTATTTTGTACGTCGTATACAACTTGCGTATTGTTTATCATGAACTTGTATATTAGTATTATGTATGTATATGTTTTGTGTATTGTATTTTCGTCGTACTAGTTTATTGTATGTCGTGTACAATTATATATTGTATGTCATGAACTTGTACAACATACATATGTCATGTGAACCTCATTGTTTCTCGTGTGCAACCAAGTATCGATATCAGACGCTCGCACAGGCTGTCATAATTGCCATCAAGTTTCCTCATTTTTAAACGCATTTACTTCAACGCATGTCACTAATATATGGAATTCAAGTACAACTTCATTGTATATTTTGTGTCGTGTACAACTTCATTGTATATTTTATGTTGTGTGCAGCTTATATATTATGTCTTATGTATATTACATGTACATACATATGTACATATTTACATATACATACATATGTACATATTGGCATATACATACATATGCACATATTTGCATATACATACATATGTACATATTTGCATATACATACATATTGTACTTGTATATTGTATGTATGTTTCTCATGTATAATTTGAGTATAGATATGAGACTCTCACACAGACTGTCACAATTGGCAACAAAATTCTTCATTTTTAAAAGCAATGACTACCATAATGTAACTATTATATAGAAATCATGTACAAGCTCATTGTGCAATATGTATATTGTACGCTGTGCACTTGTATAGGATATGTCGAGTACAACTTCCCTGTTTCTCATGTACAACTCGAATATCGAATATGAAACGCTCGCACAAACTGTCATAATATATATATATATATATGTTGTATAACTTTTAATATTAGCGATATGTACAACACACTTTCAAAAATTATTGTGTTAAGTGTTTCTTATAACAATATTTATAAGAAATATTTTTATCATGTGTCCTTCTTTATGTTAGACACAAGCTGTGAGTTTTGAAGTGACATCAACAGCCGAGTTAAAAAAGGAAAAAAAAAATTAATAATTGATCTCTGGAAGAAAAAAAGAGTCTTTCACATGTCAAACTGGGAATTTATGAAGTATTTTGTAAAAAAGTTTCCGAAAAAGAATAAGAGAGTTTTAAGTATTTTTGTGTGAGGCCTTCCGAACTGTCAGATGTCAAATCGTAAACGAAGGCATTTATGGTGGAGTAGACATTTGAAAACTCCCAAAGGACAATGTTTCTCGGAAAGAATAGAAAAAAGTTTTTTGAGGACACATGGAACATTATTATTTATCGAAGCCTCAGAAAATGGCACTCGCAGAGGTATATATATATATATATATACCAAACTGTATCAATGTCAAAGTCGCTTACTCTGTATTTATTTTAAATTGTTTTTTTTTCTCCAGCATTGCAAGTTAATTAATTTTTCAGTTTTCTCAAAATATTGCTCAATGATCCTTTATGTTCATGAAAGCTCATTTAATAATCACTTATCATTACACATTCAAACTCTGTGGACGAGATCGGCACATGTCCCAACATGATAACATACATCACGATTATATCGTCATAAGAAACATATATCATCCATCACGGTTATATCGTCATAGCCATAATATATCATCCATCACGGTTATATCGTCATAATCATCATATATCATCCATCACGGATATATCACCATAACCATCATATATCATCCATCATGGATATATCCTCATAACCAACATATATAATCCATCCCGGTTATATCATCATAATCATCATATATCATCCACCACGGTTATATCACCATAAACTTCATCTAGCATCAATCACGCTTATAACGTCATAATATCATCGATGATGTTATATCGTTACAAAAACTATCATCCATAACGATATATCACCCTACCCTTCATATACATCCATTACGCTTATATCGTCATAACTCTCATATCATCCATCACATATATATCGCTATAATCATCATATATCATCCATCACGGATATATTACCATAACCATCATATATATTATCAGTCAAGGATATATCACCATAAACTTCATATATCATCCATCACGATTATATCGTCATAACCATCATATATCCCTATATATTCAAGTGATAGTGGACAAAATGGGTGATAAAATATGTTCCAACATGATAAATTGAATTTGGTAAATCGTTTATTTATTTATTTTATTCTTATAGAGTACTTCTTATAGTGATGAACCACAATAGAAATAGAGACAATACTGTACATCTCAACAGGGATTTAGGACAATAGCGTTCGAAACGCTGTCATCCCATCATAGCATGCCTGGAATGGCATCCACAACGACTAATCAGATCGCATTGTCCTGATCCGCAGATATCCCCTGGTCAATCACGGACACACGTTGACCCCAATATCCTTCAGAGATGACGCGGGGACATCTTCGTGAGTTTATTGAGACCTGTCCGGTCGTCTTGGAAGTAGCGGATCCTCGTTTTAATTAGATTTCCAAACGCTGCCTTGATACGGCACTTCCTCATCAGCTTCTCTCCTGATTGCAGACCGGGAATGACAATAGTCTGCTGCCCCCTCCCCCTGGAGCATCCCCTCCACCCCCAGGCAATCGAATATCAGAACGGAATAGAAGCCTCACGTGTCACGAACAGGGAGTTCCGTGCCGATCTCATTGGGGGAAGGTTTGGCACAAAGGATAAGATCTTTACCAATCTAAATTGGTCTGAAGATCTCCCCGGGTTAAGATCCTGTGTTGGACGAAACAAGTAGAGTTTAACGTTTATTAGGTAATAAAATGGATAGCAATAGAATTGCAATAAAGGTAAATCTATTTGACAAAAATCTTTTACATTATCATGGAGAAAAGATCGAAAACATGGGATAAAAAAATGCTATATATACCCTTAAAAGGGAAATTCACTTAGTGGTCTTATAAATTACTATCGAATGAAAATTTTCGAAAGAAATTGACTTGCATTTGTGTTGCACGAAAGGAATATCTAAAAAGGTCCGATGCAGTTAAGTCAACGACATACTGTCAAAGGCTAAAACTATTTACAATATACTAATGTGCCCAAAATGTAACACCAATTTTTTTTTCAAAAAATCTTTATATATTCTTCCAAATTTATTTCATCGCCTTCAAAGTAATCCCCTCCGGACACAGTGCACTTATACCAAATATTTTTTCAATTCTCAATGCATGCTAAAAAGTCATCGGCAGGGATGTCCTTCAAAGCGCGCGTCGATTCACGGTGAATCTCTTCAGTCGACTTAAAACGGTGTCCCCGGAGTGGTCTTCGGAGTTTAAGGAATAGCCAGAAGTCGCACGCTGTGACTACGGTGATTGTGGAACGATATGGCTACAATTTTTGTCTAAAAGGTCACGAAGAATCAATGCAGTGTAAGCTGGCGCATTCAGTGTCTTCGGTAGAAAACCAAGATTTGACGCGTTTGAGGCCCAAAATGGAATTAACCGATCCTTTTCAAATTCCAACATCATCAACAAGATCTCTGATTGTAAATAGACGGTTTGCAAGCACCAAATCTTTAACTTTTTTTTGACGTGAGCTTCTTCAAGGTTGTAACAGCCTCAGGTTGTACAACCTGAATGTAATACATTGAAGTTGAAGTTCGACTGAGAGGGCTGCTCGTCTTCAACGCTTTCTCTGCCTTCTTTAAACTGTTTGTACCACTCTTAAACATTTCTTTCCGATCTAGTAATGCTCACCGAATGCCTTTTGCAACAGTCTATACCTTTCTGCAAGCAAAATTTAGTGCAAGTTCTTTGTTCAATTCATTCAGACATTTCAAAAATCGCCGGAATCAGTTCTAGCGTCTCCCAAAGCCAAGAGTAACTCAAGCACTAATGAATATTTTGACGTGAAATTTCACACAGATGTCAAGAACAGTGCCAGCAAACTTAAAAAAGAAAAAAAAATGAAATTCCATAAGCCCCGGAATTTTAAATTGAAAATTGGTCTTACTTTTTGAGCACAGTAGTATGTCTGAGGAATATTCCGCCTGTGTAACTAATCAATGGGTCGCCTTACAAATAATTTGAAAAGACGAGATAGTCGAAAGATCAGTGCTGCGGGGCCAGTTTAAATAGGAAGGTCTTTCTTCTAGAAAATTAGCTACCTCCAAGTTTCCCCTTTTCCTCAGTAAATAACTCTAATAAAGCAAAGTTTTTAACAATGCGGGGTCAGTCAGGTAGGAATATCTTCCTCTTAAATTGTAGCTTTGTTCGAATCAGTGAATAAGACACTTTTATTTCGCTTATTTGGTAGATTCAGTAAGTATTTTCTATATTACCTTAACAATAACTTCCAAGGGAACTAATATGACTCATTCAATTTCCCACTGCAGTCATTCTGTAAGTCGCGTTATATTCTCCTGTAACAAATAATAGGGAATATAGGAAACCAGGCAATGTCGAGTAAAGAGTTAGTATTCTTATAAGTTTCTACCGAATGGAGATATTCAAAAGAAAATTTGGAGCATTTGCAAGAAATGATGCAATTAAATTAATGGTATACAAACATGCTTCCAAAGGGAAAAGTCACTTAACATTTTAAGTGACTTCATTTAAGCCTGAGAATTTATCTTCCTCTGAAGAAATATAACGCAACTTTATTTATGCCAGTGCTAACAAAGATTAAAGAACAAGGCGTCCATATAATAACCACGTGTCATTAAGTCAGCATGATAGTCATTGCTTTTAAAAATGAGGAAATTTGCTGGCAATTATTGATAGCTTGTACGAGCGTCTCATATCGATATTTGGTTGCACACGAGAAACAATGAAGCACGACATACAAGTTGTACGTGACATACAATCTACAAGTTGTATGTGACATATATTCTACAAGTTGTATGTGACATACATGATTTCCATAGAATAGTGACATGTGTTGCAGTCATTACTTTTAAAGATGTGGAAACTTGTTCGGAATTGTGATAACTTGTACGAGCGTCTCATATCGATAATCAGGTTCTATACGAGAAATAATGAATCTATATACGACACATAATATACATGTTGCACAATGAGGTTGTACACGATTTCCATATGATAATGATATATGTTGCAGTCATTGGTTTTAAAAATGAGGAAACTTGTTCGGAATTGAGTTAGCTTGTGCGAGTATCTCATATCGATACTCGGGTTGTACACGAGAAACAATGAATCTGTACACGACACATAATATACAAGTAAAAGGCATACAATATACTTCCATATGATTGTGACATTTGTTGCAATCACTGCTTTAAAAAATTAGGGAACTTGTTGGCAATTGTGATAGCTGTACGAACGTCTCATATCGAATATTAAGAATCTTTTTGCTTCATTTAATTAAAGCATTAAAATAAATAGGTCTATATAAAAATTAAGAGACTTTAGTGCAAAAAAAAATACAGCAGTGTGATATATGGATTTTTTGAAATCAAGTATTGCAGTTTACTAAAAAAATTAAAATATATAAAAAAACTACAGATTGAATAAATAATGAGTATTATGACTACTTATTTGAAATTCGATAATTATCAAGTTTGTCGCTTTGTTTCATCATCTTAAATTTACAAAGCATCTTTATTCAAAAAACTTATTTGCAAGTTAACTAACAAATAATCCTGAGCATTCACAAAAATCTAGTCGAACTTTAAAAGTGGAAAATTGAAATTTACGCCAAAAAGGCCCTTCAAAATATTAGTGAAGATCTCTTTTATACTCTTATTAACATTACAAAAATAATTAATTAAAATAATGCTGAAATCTGCTCTGCAAATTTCAACTTATCATGTGAGAACATTCGAGAACAGATGAATTGTGAACGGATGAATAAACTCAGGAATATGCTAATGTTTAATAATGCACGAGATATATGAGGCAATTGATTGGAATACTACAAGAATGGCCAAATTCAATAGCCACATGAACGTTGAATAGATCTTCACAAGAAGAATCTCTAAAAGAATATACAAAAGTAAAATAAATATCGTCGTAAATGAAGAATGAAGTATTCCAAATTCTACAAGAAACGCTATCACATTCAATACCCAAAAGAATACATCAAAGTTTGAAAATTCCAGTCGTAAATGAAGAATGCAGTTTCCCAAATTCTACAGAAACACTATAACATTCAATAGCCAAAAGAATGCATTAAAGTTTGAATATTCTAGGCATAAATGAAGAATGAAGCATTCCAAATACCATAAGAAGCCCTATAAGTTCCATAAGCACGGAAAAATGCCAAAAGTGATAAACGTAAAACTTCAAGAAGAAGGAATTGATCAACACCCTACGAGTACTTATAGCCATTGGAAATACAAATGTTTAAAATACCAACCCAAAACATGAGAAGTGCTTCAAAACCATACTACAAAAACACTTCAAACAAAGTTTCTTAAGACTAGCGTTAGTCATGAAGCATTTTAAGAGTTAAGAGGCCCAAAGTACAATTTTCCGCCGAAATTTGCAATGGAATTTTATTTGCTTGATTCCTCATTTTCGGATAACGTCACGTAACCCTAACCAGGACAATTTCATGTTCACACATGATAATAATAATGATATTTTTATTAAATAGATGATAAATAAAGAAAATAGAAAAACAAGCCGATTTTAAATAGTGAATTAACTCAGGTTAATAACATTTAAAAATAGAAACTGATAAATATAAAAATTATTCCAAAATAAATTGATAGTATATAAAACTGTATTTATACAGTTTACGCCATTAATCTTGATTAACATTGACATATTTATTGCGGATGTTATTATTGCTGTTTATGCACATATATTTATATACGTTGTTTATTTACTGTTGTTTGATATATTATTGTTTGTTATATCTGTGTTAGATTTAATTGATTTATAGAAATAAAAAAGCACAGGTTATTAGCTTTTTTTTGGACAAATAGGTTAACGATTCTCAAGGTTTACAGCAAAGCCCACATAATTTATTAAAATAATCTTTATTATAACTCTATTGTTAATAACTTTCGTAATCCACACTTGTGTAGTACAGGGATCTTCTATAAGATCTTTTACAATTAAGAGTTGATCCTGCTTAATCACCCCTAGATATAACGACAATGGTTCTTACCTCCAATTCCTCTCGCTAGAGATCCAGATCAATTCATTATGGTCTTCGGGGAAGAAGGGTTAATACCTCGTGAAATCCCTCTGAAATCCCAACCCATTTATGAGTGACAGAGAGTGGACAAAGAGCCATTTGCACGAGGTTTTGTCTACTTGTTGGGTCTAATCGCTCCAGAATTAGAAATTTTAATTGTTTTGTTTAAGAATGTGAGAAATTTCCAAATTTAAGTCAAATTTTCAATTTTTTTATTTGAGAAAGCTGCCGACTCACGGCCTGTAATAAATTGCGCTGCTAGTGACTAAAAAGTCTCAAGTTTGAATATAGCAATTCTAAAAAACAGCTAATGTAAAGTTTAATGAGAAAATCATTAATGTCTATAACAAGGTCGTGACGGTTGAGTGATTAGCACACTAGCGATGGGTACCCCATGTTTTGGATTTGTGTCCCGGCGGTGATGTTTGTAGTGGTTCGGAATAATTCTAAACCCTTAGGTCTTGGTCTAACAGGATCGTGAGAGGCGTTTCGGGGTATTGTTACTCCACGTACTTATCTTCAAGCTACACGCACTTCCTGGGTAGTGCTTATTGAGTAACGTTGGTGCAGTTCTTGCCTTAAGGCATCAAAAATACAACTGTCTAAAAGTTTGCCAGCTGCATTAGGAAAAGAAAATATATTAAGGTCATATGCACAGCTGATTAGAACAACAATCACTTATTTTCATTAGAATTCATTTCCTGCTTTCATTCTGGCTGAAAATGACCCACTCAAACTATCCACCATCATAATGCACATGATAATTATTTTGCTAACATCAAGCAGTCAAGTGAAAAACTCGTCCTCCAGTGCAAACAGACACAGAAAATGATACTACACATGAAATACAAAACATCTGAATGGGCAACAGAAGAAACTCTCATGTATTAGCTCAGTCTATTAATCACCACAGATAAAGAGACGAAAGGCACATTGGTGCAATAATATAAGGATTCTACTCCTCCAGTGAATATAT
>BPLQ01003586.1:0-38490 GCA_021605075.1 Caerostris darwini
TTGAAGATCTTCAAAAATGAAAATAAATCAATATTTTTAATTTTTAATTGAAGGCTTTTAATGTTATTAAGACCAAAGAAAGATTTTACTATCACCCTGAATAAAATTAACCATAATTTTCCTTAAACTTTTAAAACACACAAAATTAAAATACAGCCGGCCTATTTTAAAAATTCAAAACTACTAGAAGCCTTAAACAAAACAATCACTTTGAATTAATTTGATTGCTTCTCTTAGACAGAAAAAAAAGGGTGCCTTTTAAAGAGTGAATATTTTATGACTCATTTACAAAATGTCTTGCCGTAGTTAAGGTGGCGCAAGTCGTCACTTTTCTGTGTAACATAAAAAAAAAAACTTTTTTTCCCTCTTTTGCTTTCTGTTTAAGTAAATCCTAAAAGGTATTTACTTTTCTCAAATTCTTTGGAAATTGATTGTTTGATCTTTTTAACGATCGGAAGTATAATAAGAGCGACGTTAAATAAGTTTTTTCTTCAACGAAATTGGTTACACATAATTATATACTAAAGCAGTTTTTCCCATATCATAAAAAGGCACTACAAAAATTCATTTCATAAACATTTTGAATTAGATTTCTTTAATGCGCCATCGTATAAAAATGTTTAAATTCTTTTTCTACTTATTAAAGAGAAAAAAACACTCTTATTAAAAATATCTTTAAACATTTATTTTTTTGTCTCGTTTCGCTTAACTTACATTGCAACTAATCTCAAAAAATAACTTCCAAAATATCACGAGACTCGGTCGCAACAACATGACAAGCCACAAATGATGATTAATAACTGTAATTAAGAGATTAAAGACTATTTTATTGCTAATATTTATAATTTTAGGGAAAGAAAACCATTTTTATTAATGGAAAAAACTAAAATTTAATTATCCTTACAAGGACAATGCAGTGTACTGGATTAGAATATCTTTAAATTTCTTTTTTTCCCCTTACATTTCAGTTTTTTAACATACTATTTCCAATAGTTAGCTCGTTTTAAACAAACAGATTATTTCATAGCATATTACGTTTCTTCTGTAGATCAGAAACCGGACATATCATATTAAACCATGTTTGCGTATCATTAAAATTCATAACATAATACTGTACATATTAAGACGATGCACTTGTCATAAATGAATTTGTGAAAAAGTTTATGAGTCGAACAAATTTATACTTGTACAATAATGTGACAAAAATGCAAATTAAATTTAACAGAAGGAAATAGTATCAACATATTGTTGTAATTAATAATATATTAGGTAAATTTAATATGCTGCAAATACGGGGTGATTCTGATTAAAATCCCACTTTCAAAATGCTTTAAAAAAAGAACCACTCTTCACAACGAGTTTGACATTGAGATATTTGAAGAAGGGAGAAGCGATACGGCATCAAAAAGGTCCCAAAGCGTATTAATAGATTTTTGCAATACAATCACGGATTTGTAAAAATCAGTCGCTCACACTAACAAGAAGCAATAATGCAATTTTCCCCAATCCGTAATATAGTTTTCCACAATTATATTCGATGGTGAAAGGGCCTTTTTAAAAATATATAGATATTGCGTATTTCAAAATAAATTTAATACCATCTGAATAGTAAAACACTCCATTCCATGTATGAATTTTCTTAGCATTCTTGTAATACTATAATGTTACTTAATGCATAAATTTAAAAATCTTTAATTACTTGTTCGTCCTTTATTCAAAATCCTAGTTTTTAAATTTGGCTAGTGCATAGGCTCTGGCCTATGGAAGACTGTAGGCTACTTTAAAACTTGAAAATTTCCGCTCATCTTTATTTTCAATGTGTTATTATGAAAATCTACAAATCATTTGACTTGGTCTCAAACGCAGCCCATACAGCTCTCCAATAAAACTTTAAACATTCCAGATGTCCCTCAAAATTGTATCAGCTATAATCCTCTCAAGATATTTGCTCCCACCAAGACTCTGCAGTGGAACCAGAAATTGCACAATAACAATGTAATCAGAAGACGTTTTCATTCCACAAATGGCAATTATCAACCGAAGAATCCATTCAATGCCAAGCTATTATAGTTATCGACTCATTTATTTAGTGTCATGACGTCCACAAAGCCCAAAGGCCAGTTATAATGGCTGGTATCAAAAGCATTGTTTTCCACACGGGCAGTTCACATATTTAATAATTTTAAAAATATATTGGACCGTGACCTACGGTTTAAAGTGGATTCCGAACCACTACAAACCTCCATGGCAACACCGGAACTCGAACCTGAAACCTGTGGCCCCGAGCACCAGAAATTAATATGATAGGGTTCTGTGTAATAAACATAAGAAATGAAATAGCAGATACACAAAACAAAACAAAATGAAACATTTTAAAACTAAGTTACACATTTTTAATAAACGTTTCGTTTCTGTTGTATATCACTTCATATATATCATCCAATGACAATCTATAAGTAGGACATGGTATACAAATAGCATGGGAGAATTCAATCTATGGAATTTAAAATAACAAAATGTTAGTGTTCAAAGTGATGGAATGGACTATTAATATTCTAAAATTTCCTGGAGTGATTACTAGTGATTTGTTTCTTTTTCTGTGAAGTCTTTTGTATTCGTAATTTTTCCTCTTGTCTGAGTGGCAGATTATCTTCATACACCACTGTATTTAATATTATCTACAGGTTTGGTTTGTCGTTGCACGGTCCACTATCCACAGGAGACGTGAAGTTGTCATGATTTTGTTAAAGAAACGATTCTTTAAGTGAGGTACAACCCCCAGGAAGGTTGCGAATAAATGTGGAAAGTTGGTACTTTTAAACTTTTTTCACGTTAAAAATTAATAACTTAAAAGATTAAAAGTTAATTTTTTGAACATTTCGTTATTAATTTTGTTTATTTTTCATTTCTTTCTTTATTTTTTCCTTGCATTGATGTAAGAACTGTAAAAGCTTTTCTTCAATTTTTAGTTATTGTGATTATGAATCAAATTCTTTCAGATTGAACCATATTCATACAAGTTGAACCTAAATCGTTCAAGTTGAACCGAAATTAATTCAAGTTGAACCAAATTCTTTCAATTTAAACCAAATTTTTTCAATTTAAACCAATTTTTTTCAATTTCAATTTAAAGTGAACCAAATTCTTTCAAATTGAAGCAAATTCTTTCAAATTGAAGCAAATTCTTTCAAATTGAAGCAAATTTATTCAAATTGAACCAATTCTCTCAAGTTGAATCGTATTCGTTCAAATTGAATCAAATTCATTCATGCTGAACCAAATTCGTTCAAGTTGAACCCAAATTCTTTCAGATCGAACTAAATTCATTCAGATGGAACCAGATTCCTATCGACTGAATCAAATTCCTTCGGTTAGAAATAAATTCTTTCAGATTAAACGAAACTCGTTCAGGTGGAACCAAATTCTTTCAGATTTCCAACCCGACAGGCCAATACGAGAAATTATAAGTTTAATATTATATTTTCAAATCGGATCGGCAAAGTCCCGATCTCTGCAAGAGTTACAAAGATAGCGACAAAGTTCTGGAATCGATTTGCGGGTTTCGCTTTGAAAGAGGCGATAACATTTACATCAGCCCTAAATAAACACTTTCTGCGTCCCTTTGTCAACAGGCGTACTCCAAATGGAGAGAGAAGTCATTTCCATGCTGCGAAAAAATGCTCCTCGGAGGTAGAGGAAACGGATGCATTTCTATTTTTATATCATATCTCTTAGAGTGCGGAGAACATTTCTAACACTTGTCGCCGCGAGGCTTTTTATTTAGAGGTAAAGGCATCATTACCTTTCTCAGGAATAGTAGGTTTCAGACGTACGGGGAACACACTTTTTTTTAAAAAAGCTTTTCATTTGCCACTAAACGTTGCGCATTTTATGTTGGTCTTTGAGCTTTATTTTTCTCAGAAGTTCGTAGTTTTCTTCCAGGTATCCCTCCAGCATATGAACGGTAACTAGTTTCAGAGATTCATTTAGCATTCTAGAGTTTAATAGTTGATCTGAAATTGGACTTGAGAGAGAACTTTAGTAAAGTTTATGTTCCTCTAATTTTATAAATAAGGCTTAAAGTATGAAATTTAATTATTTCGCTAAATACGTTTTCCAATATGCCCTCTTAAAAAATGCTTTATTAACGCAATAATTTTTAATTAAATTTACTAATGTAGATAATAGTATTTTTCTTTTTTGACAGTCAAATAATATCTACAAGCAAAAATGAAGTAAATAGGCTTTTCAGAATAAGAAAAACGTCATCATTTTTATTTGTTTTTCATTTTGTGTGTAAAAAGTAACTACATATTTCTCATAAAACTGCTCTTAAAAAGTCAGTTTCAAAAACAATATAGAATCTTTTTAAACAAAAATCCAATTTCGAATATTATAGTTGACGGCTTTCTGCAATAATATTTTTCAACAGATTTTCTAATAAAAAAAAATATTTTGTTTAAATCGATTTATCGTGATTTTCAAAGAATTTGGTTTCAAAAAACTTTCACGTAAAGTAGTTTTCTTATTAGATGTTTAACAAGAAAAGCAGTCGTAGTACAAAATTTTCAGCTACTTCAAAAACGGCGTCGTTGTTTTTCATTTCATTAGCAAACAACTAGATTCAATGGACTCCACTTTTCTCATTAATTTCACGAGTCAAAATCACTTTGAAAAGCAAAAAAAAAAAAAGAATATTAGCACTACAACAACCTGAACATTTATCATTTAGGTAAATATTTAAGAAAACAAAAGGCATATTGAAATATTTATAAAGGAGTGTTTTTAATTTTTCAGCACATTCCAAACGAAACGCCGGCAGTAAAGGAAAAAAAAAACAGTGAGTAATGTTTAACGTTTTAACTGTGTCTTCTTTTAACCAATTTGTAAAGATGTAAAACATTTCTAATCACAAGAATTGTTAGCGAGAATCTAATTAAACTTCGCATTCGTTGGAAGGGAAAAGACAATTTGCTTTCTTCTGGTAGCAAAAAAAAAAAAAAAAAAAAAAAAGTATCAAATAAATTAATTTTTCCAACTTCAAAACCCAGGCGCACAGGCAGTGCGCTAAGGAAATGTTTTTGTCTGGTCTAAATGAGGCTAGACTAATGGGAATTGTCACATGGCCCAGTCTAGCGGTGATGTAGAGTGATGAGAAAAAGTGATCTATGGTAATATGTGCATATTAAAAAGATGCATGTTTCAAAAACATTTTTTTTTTCATTTTATTCTGGACATAAATGTGATTGCGAAACCGCAAAGGAAGCTCTCTTTGCAAGAATAATAATGCACCATGTTATTCATTAGAGTATTGGGTTTTTAAAACTTAATTAGCCTTTTTTTTTCATTATTCCAAAATGCTATTTAGAAACAATATCAATGAAATGTGTACTTCTATTAAAAGCGTAATTTTTCAAACATTTGGAAATTTATTATCTTATTTAGTTCTTATTTTAAGAAATTACGTAGAAAAAACTTGTTTTTAGGAAATATGTTTGAGTTTCCTCAAAAGTATCTTAAGTTGAAAAAAGTATAAGCGCAAAATAATGATTATATTAAATAAAAAAATTTTATTCTTTTATTGTATACAAGTATAGGCATATAAATTAATAAACAAGCAAATGTATTTGCTAAGAAATATGTGCATCTGTTTAGTATCCATTTATTTAGTAATTATCATTTATTATCATCTATATAGTTATCCATTCTACACTATTTTGCAATTTAATATATTTGTTAAAAAAATGAAATGAAGAATATATTTAAAAATTTTTATATATGAATTCAGGCTTTATATATAATTTTTTGACACATGTAAAGTATTACGCCTGAAACATTTTATTTGTTTTGAAGTATTGTATCTATTCGCATTTTTCCAGTTAATTACTTATATAATAATATAAATAATAAATATTTAAATTATTACTTACATATTAAGTGAAGCTGCTGTTTTCAAATGTCCTGCAATTCGAATAGACGACATTTTATTCTTGAATGGAAGGTATGCAGCTCAACAAACGATAACTAACGTGCAACCATGATGCGCCACTATATCGCAACCATATTTATGAAATGCAACTCCTATGCCAAGCACAACAAAAAGAGTCTGACTCTTGGCAACCTGCGGCCCTTTTTGAGCATTAGAGGTTCCATCTGCTGGCGACTTTGTTGTAGTCAATGTTCCAAAAAACGAGGAGACTTGATGGCGTTTGTTTTACCCAGCATCTTGCCTCATTAGTCGGATTACCTGGTAGGAGTTTCCGGATTCTCTCTCATACGACACGCAAGGGTAGGGGTATTTCAACTTAAAAGTCTTCCTTCTTTAGCATCATGGAGGCAAGTCAGATTCCTACATACGAGTGCTCTATCAAAGCAGAAGTTGCCCCCTCTTTCCGTCCTTCCATGAGTAGAATACTGACAGGATGTCCGTTGCGCTCTGCAGGATACAGAGGAGGAGATAAAACAACAAAAAGACTTTCAAATTTATTGATTTATCCTACACATCCTTGGCATAGAAATGGCAATTTTTCATGCCAAGGATGTATTGCATTGAAAATTGCGACATTACAATTCATAGGCATTACAATTTTATATTGTTTGTCATTCTGGTTAGAATAAAAAGAATAAAAATTTATTATATAAATATACATATTCGTAGGATTATATTTAATGATTTTGTTTTCCTTTAAATAATGACTGATGTTTGCAATGCAACAATTTTTCTTAAGCTGCAGCGCGATTGGCGTTACAATTTACACTGCAATTGCAGGTTTTCAATTTACTACATGAAACGCAGCATGAAAAAAAGTCATTGAGATTCAGGAAGAATATTCAGGGCTTAAGTAGGCTGAAGAGGAAAGCGGAATTGCATTTGTAGAAATTTTTCAAAATATTTAAAAGAAATGCATAAAGTGATGCATTCTTTCACATTTAAACCCAAAAAAAATTCAAATAAAATTGCATTTCTCTAGTAATTTATTTTCTTGATCATTTAGCAAACTAAAAATCCAACACAAAAAAGAAAATAGCTGAATGATTAATAAAAGAAAATTCGTATTCAAATTATATTTATTTTTTACAAATAAAAATATATCTTTTTCCTTGTTATTTTATTTTATAAAAAAGAAAGCTCTCGATGACTTAAAAACATGCATGAGATTCGATCGAATCAACAAAAAAGCTTCCTCCTATTTGTGCTATGGAATTCAAAAAATATCTTGCAAAACAATTTTCATAAAAAAAATATTCCTCTTGAGTTATTTTTTTTTAATAAAATATCTTAAATATTTAGAAGTGTTTCGAAAGAATTTTCAGAAGTTTCAATTCGGACACACACAAAAAAAAAACCTTTTAGGAAAAGAATGAATCAGAATGAAGTGTACCGAAAACACAATAAACACGTTTCTTTATCATTTTTCATTAATAAATAAGAACAAATTGCTGTTTGGAAGCGACCTATTCTCTCTCGTAGAATAGTAATTCAGTTGACGAAAAAAAAAGCATTATCTCATTTTCAAAATTTTTATTCCAAAGAATTAAAAAAAAAAAAAAAAATAGAAAAAAGCTTCTTTTATTTATTTTTATTTATAAATCTATGAAGAATTCTAGAAGAATTTTTTTTTGCAAAGAAGACAGGGAAAAGATTTGCTCAGCTGTAAGAAGCAGATTCATTATTTCATATGCTGTTTTTTACTTACTTCGACCAGAAGAAACGATTTGTCCACTGCAGACGTTAACAATGTGTTGGTAACACTCGCAATTTTTCAAATATTTGCTCTGTTTTCATTGTGTTGTTTGATGCAGTACTTTATTGCGGTTTGTGTTTTGGGTTCGAATAAAACACATAACTTCGGATTAAAATGGCGGGACAAAGCTTCGAAACGCACATAAAATGGATTGCACAGCAGTATATTTCGGAATAAAATGCAATCGAAAAAATGCAACATTTTAGAAGAGAAAAACACAAATTTTTGATTTATTAAGAGTATGACTACAATTATAATTAAGAAATTTATGTTCATATGTATATATGTTTGTGACATGTCAGTCGGCTTCATATTCCATTTATTGAAGTATTTTATAAGCAACTTACCTATGGGTGGTAAATATATTGCATTGATTCCTTGGGAATTTTAAAGGGTAACTGCCTCGATTTTAAATTTCAATAGAAATATTAGACAAAATTGATTTAAACTCAATTTTGTTTCCTTCTGCAGATTAAGATAAAGTAATTCACAGTTAAAAAAAGATTTAAATTTGTTGTAGCTATCAAGCATTGATACTCATACACTGATGTATTTCCCTAATGGTAATTAAGTGAGTTCTAGATTTCCATGAAGACTTTAAAGAATAACTGACCAGTATTTGCAGTTCGTATGGAGGAAAGCCCAGTAAACTCTAGATAGATATTCGTTACGAACTTTTAATCCCTCTGTACTAATTGGAGTAGAATGGAAAAATTCAATCAAATTCAATGGGTGTTTAAAACAACAAAATGTTATTGTTCAAAGTGTTGGAATGGACAATTAATACTCTAAGCTTTCCTGGAGTTGCAGACGTACGGGGAACACACTTTTTTTTAAAAAAGCTTTTCATTTGCCACTAAGCGTTGCGCATTTTATGTTGGTCTTTGAGCTTTATTTTTCTCAGAAGTTCGTAGTTTTCATCAAGGTATCCCTCTAGCATATCAACGGAAGCTACTTTCAAAGATTCATTTAGCATTTTAATAGTTGATCTAAAATCTGACTTGTGAGAGAGCTTTAGCATAGTTTATGTTCCTCTAATTTTATAAGTGAGATTAAAAATATGAAATTGAACTCCTTATTTTGATGAATTCGTTTACTAAAATGCCTTTTTTTAAAAAAAGTTTTTTTAACGCAATATTTTTTAATTAAATTTATTAATGTAGATTAGAATATTTTTCTTTTCAACAGTCAAATAACATATACAAGCGCAAGCGACTTTTCAGAATTGAAAAGCATCATTTGCATCATTGTCATTTAATTTTAACGATGAATTTTTCAAAAATGAAATTTCATTTTGTGTGTAAAAAATAATTGTGTATTTCTCATAAAACTACTCATAAAAAGTTAGTTTCAAAAACATTATTGAATCTGTTTAAAGACTTTGGTTTCAAAAACCTTTCGCAGAGTTTACGTAGAGTAGTTTCCTTATTAGATGTTTAACAAGAAAAGCAGTCGTAGTACAAAATTTTCAGCTACTTCAAAATCGGCGTCGTTGTTTTTCATTTCATTAGCAAACAACTGCATTCAATGGACTCCACTTTTCTCATTCATTTCACGATGTAAGCTTGCATATCCAACAAAGTCAAAATCACTTTGAAAAGCAAAAAAAGAAAAAGAGTATTAGCACTACAACAACCTGAACATACACCATTTAGGTAAATATTTAAGAAAAAAAAAAGGCATATTTAAATATTTATAAAGGAGCTTTTTTAATTTTTCTACACATTCCAAACGAAACGCCGGCAGTTAAAGAAAAAAAAACAGTGAGTAATGTTTAACGTTTTAACTGTGTCTTCTTTTAACCAATTTGTGAAGATGTAAAACATTTCTAAGCACAAGAATTGTTAGCGAGAAACTAATTAAACTTCGCATTCGTTGGAAGGGAAAAGACAATTTGCTTTCTTCTGGTAGCAAAAAAAAAAAAAAAAAAAAAAAAAAAAAAAAGTATCAAATAAATTAATTTTTCCAACTTCAAAACCCAGGCGCACAGGCAGTGCGCTAAGGAAATGTTTTTGTCTGGTCTAAATGAAGCTAGACTAATGGGAATTGTCGCATGACCCAGTCTAGCGGTGATGTAGAGTAATGAGAAAAAGTGATCTATGGTAATATGTGCATATTAAAAAGATGCATGTTTCGAAAAACATTTTTTTTTTTCATTTTAGTCTGGACATAAATGTGATTTCGAACCCACAAATGGATCTCTCTTTGTAAGAATAATAATGCAACATGTTATTCCTTAGAGTATTGGGTTTTTAAAACTTAATTAGCATTTTTTTCATAATCCCATTATGCTATTCAGAAACAATGTCAATGAAATGTGTACTTCTATTAAAAGAGTAATTTTTCGAAGATTTGGAAAGTTATTATCTTATTTAGTTCTTATTTTGAGAAATTAAGTAGAAATAACTTGCTATCATGAAAAATGTTATTCCTTTTTACTGAATTCAAGTCAAGACTTAAAAACTAATGTACCAGCAAAATGTATTTGCTAAGAAATTTGAGCATCTATTTAGTATCTATTTATTTAATATTTATTACCATCTATTTAATTATCCATTCTACACTATTTTGAAATGGAATTTATTTGATGAAAAAATGAAATGAAGAATATATTTAAAAGTTTTTATATGTGAATTCAGGCGTTATGTATAATTTTTTACAAAGTATTACGCCGGACACATTTTATTTATTTTGAAGCATTATATTTATTCGCCTTTTTTTCCATTTAATTGCTTATATTATAATATAAATAATAAATTTTTATATTATTTCTTACATATTAAGTGAAGCTGCTGTTTTCAATTCTCCTCTAATTCGACATTTCTAGAAGACATTTTATTCTTGAATGGAAGGTATGGAGCAGGTCAAGCAATAACTAAGGTGCACTCATGATACGCCGCTATATTGCTACTATATTTATGTATTGCAACTCATCCTGCAATATTTATATATTGCAACTCGTCCTGCAATTATATTTATTTATTTCAACTCGTCCTACAGCCATGTTTATGTATTGCAACTGATACTGCAATTATATTTATGTATTGCAACTCGTCCTACAGCCATGTTTATGTATTGCAACTCATCCTGCAATTATATTTATGTATTGCAACTCGTCCTACAACCCTATTTATGTATTGCAACTCGTCCTACAACCATATTTATGTATTGCAACTCATCCTGCAATTATATTTATGTATTGCAACTCGTCCTACAGCCATGTTTATGTATTGCAACTCCTCCTACAACCATGCTTATGTATTGCAACTCATCCTCATCCATATTTATCTATTGCAACTCATCCTGCAATTATATTTATGTATTGCTACTCGTCCTACAGCCATGTTTATGTATTGCAACTCATCCTGCAATTATATTTATGTATTGCAACTCGTCCTACAGCCCTGTTTATGTATTGCAACTCATCCTACAACCATGCTTATGTATTGCAACTCATCCTCATCCATATTTATCTATTGCAACTCATCCTGCAATTATATTTATGTATTGCAACTCGTCCTACAGCCATGTTTATGTATTGCAACTGATCCTCATCCATATTTATGTATTGCAACTATCCCAAGCACAATAAAAAGAGCCTGTCTCGTGGCTCAGTGGCAACGTGCGCAGCTGGTGAGCATGAGGGCTGAGGTTAAATCCGCTTGCGGATTTATTGTAGACACTGTTTCGAAAAACGAGGAGGCTTGATGCCGTTTGTGATATTCAGCATCTTGACTCGTTAGCCAGATTACCTTGTGGGACTTTTCCGGATTTCCTCCCATACGACATGCAAGGGCGGGTATTTCAACCTAAAATTTCTCCCGAAAGGCACAGTCCTTTTTCGTTAGCGTCACGTACCTGCGGGTGTTCTATCAAAGCAGAAGCTGCCCCCCCCTTCCCACCTTCCATGAATAGACTACTCATGGGATGTACGTTCCGTGCTGCAGGATACTGAGTACGAGTCCCAACAACAAAAAGACTTTCAAATTTATTGATTTATCCTACCCATCCTTGGCATAGAAATGGCAATTTTCAGTGTTTATATTGCTTGCCATTCTGGTTAGAATAAATAGAATAAACATATATTAAATAAGTTTACATACACGTAGGATTATATTCAATCATTTTATTGTTCTTGAAATAATCACTGATATTTCTAATGCAAAAATAAACCGTTTGTATTATTTCTTGCATATTGATAGAATGTAGACTTTTTCTAGGAATAATTTTGATATTTTTCTTAAGCTGCATTGTTTCAAGTGCTCTGTGCGATTAGCATTGCAATTTACAATGCAATTGCAGGTTTCCAATTTACTGTAGGTTTATAAAAAGATGTATGAAAAAAAGCCGTTGAGATTCAGGGAGAATAAGCAGGGCTAAGTAAGCTGAATAGGAAAGTGGAATTGCATTTGCAGAAATTTTTCAATATATTTAAATGAAATGCATAAAAAGATGGATTCTTTCGCATTTTAACAAAAAAAACAAAAAAAGTATTCACATAAAATTGCATTTCTCTAGTAATTTATTTTCTTGATTATTTAGCAAACTAAAAATCCAACACAAAAAAGAAAATAGCTGAATGATTAATAAAGGAAAATTCGTATTCAAATTATATTTATTTTTTACAAATAAAAATGTTATTTTCCTTGTTATTTTTTTTTCTAAAAACAAGAAGAAAGCTCTCAATGACTTAAAAACATGCGTCAGATTCGATCGTATCAACAAAAAAAGCTTCATTCTATTTATGCGTGGAATTCAAAAAATATCTTGCAAAACCATTCTCATAAAAAAATATTCCTCTTGCGTTATTTTTTTTTAATAAAATATCTTAAATATTTAGAAATGTTTCGAAAGAATTTTCAGAAGTTTCAATTAGGACAAAAAAAAAAAAAACTTTTTGGAAAAGAATGAATCAGAATGAAGTGTACCGAAAACACAATAAACACGTTTCTTTATCATTTTTCATTAACAAATAAGAACACATTGCTGTTTGGAAGCGACCTATTCTCTCTCTCGTAGAATATTAATTCAGTTGACGAAGAAAAAAAAGGATTATCTCATTTTCAAAATTTTTATTCCAAAAAATTAAAAAAAAAGAAAAAAAAAAGAAACTTCTTTCATTTATTTTTATTTATAAATCTATGAAGAATTATAGAAGAATTTTTTTTTCTTCAAAGAGAGAGAGGAAAAAGATTTGCTCAGCTGTAAGAAGCAGATTCATTATTTCAAATGCTTTCCAGCCAAACGTTCTTTTTTCTTCCCAAAAGTTTCTTCTCGGTTTTTTGGCCGCTTATTTACTTCGACCAGAAGAAACGATTTGTCAACTGCAGACGTTAACAATGTGTTGGTAACACTCACAATTTTTCAATTATTTGCTCTGTTTTCATTGTGTTGTTTGATGCAGTACTTTATTGAGGGTGTGTTTTTGGCTCGAATAAAACCCATAACTTCGGATTAAAATGGCGGGACAAAGCTTCGAAAAGCACATAAAATGGATTGCACAGCAGTATATTTCGCAATAAAATACAATTGATAAATGCAACATTTCGCAGCAACATCTTAGAAGAGAGTAACGCAAGTTTTTGAATTTGTTAAGAATATGTCTACAAATATAATAAAGAAATTTATGTTCATATATTCAAGGTGATAATAATTAAATATTCACTTTCAAAATGGAGTAAAAAAAGAACCATTCGTCGCAATGAGTTCAAATTTGAATCGAAGATACTCGAAGAAGGGGGAAAATGGCACAGCATCAAAAAAAATTTCCACTAATTTTTTCCATCCAATTGGGTATGACCTTGGCATGGTGGATGGGCTTTCCACTCACAGTGTCACAACTGTTGAATGACTTGGATGTCATTTTTTCCGTCAAAAAACCGAAACAATCAAGCACTTTTAACACTGCAGTTGGTTAAATGGGCAACTTAGGCCAAAGACTTTGTCCTTTCGATTCAAAATATCGCTGGTAGCTGAATTCTTTTTCTTTATTCCGCTTACAGCGCCGTCTATTAATACACTTTGGAACTTTTTTGATGCCATATCGTTTCCCCTTTCTTCAAGTACCTTCAGTTCAAAGTTGAATTCATTGTGACGAGTGTTTCTTTTTTTTCCCAGCATTTTGAAAGTGGGACTTTAATTATAATCTCCCTGTATATATGTAAGTTCGTGGCATTCATATTCCATTTATTGATGTATTTCAGAATCAACTTATCTATGGGCGGTACATGGACTGCGCTGATTCCTTAGGAATTTTCAAGGGTAACTGCCTCGCATTTGAATTTCAAAAGAAATATTAGACAAAATAATTAAAAACCATTTTTGTTTCCTTTCTCAGATTAAAATAAAGTAAGACACAAATAAAAAAAGATTTAAGTTTGCTATAGCTATTATGCAATGATTCTCATCCACTTACGTATTTCCCGAATACATAATTCGAGGTTTCCATGAAGACTTTAAAGTATATCTGACCCTCATTTGGAGGTCAAACGGGTGAAACCCTTTAAACTCTCAATAGATATTTGATGCGAGACATTTAATCCCTCTGTATTAATTGCGATCCGTTTCTAAGGGTTAAATTTATAAAAAAATCTAGAGCTAGAGCTAGAAGGCGGTAATTCGAAGATATCTACTTTCGTCACGACTGCAATCATTGCTTTCATAAAGGAACAGACTCCGTTATTGTTATCCAGCATATGCGAGTATTTAATTCACTAATGTTTCAATTTAATAAGCGACAAATAAGTTTTACAATGTATAAACGAATGCGATTTAATCACTCAGTTGTTTTACTAGTAAGCCAAGAAAATTTTCATCAGTTTCGTTGCGTTCATTTTAATTTTGAAATAAATGCTTCAAAATGTTTTAACGCTCATCTGTCAAAGGTATTAGAGTAAAGGAGCGGGCTTATGTTCATATATGTAAATATTTAGAAATGAGAATTATATTTTGAAATGGCAGAACGAAATCAAAGCAAGTGAAGAAATTTTAGATCTTGATCCTGAAAAAGTAAAAATATAAACCTGAAAAGTAATGAGTGAGCTGCGTGGTTCCACAAAGTTCTTTCCATTTTCTTCGCCAATTGATAATTTATGACTGCTATATTTGTTAATCTAAAAATCTGATGATCTCTATCTTTTTATTTCTTTTACATTCGAATTGAAAAAGGAAATATTTAAAAAAAAAAGTCCGAGCATATCCCCCACATCTATCTACAAAGACAATTTTTTTTCTTTCAATAAAAGACAGAAGAATGTTTCAGATACGAAAGTCGTATTCAGCAGCGATAAAACTTTTAGCGAGCTCTCATTCGATGCCTATTTCTATTTTTTCCCCTGCTTTTCGAATTCAGTGAAAATTTTATCTTCTCACTTTCAAGGAATTTTCACCACAAAAATCTGATAAGGACAGAAATATAAATGAACAGAGAAAAGACAGGGTGGGGGGTAACATTCCATCCCCACGGAATAGAACCGAGAAACGAGTTCTGACGAAAGCACCCAACGCAATGAAGATTCCAAACCACCCACCTCTCAAACCCACATAAATCAGGCAGCGAGTATCGGTAATGAGAGCAAAAGTAATCTAAACGACACATCTGTACTCATTAGAGCGCCATAATAGCTTCGTTCTATCGAAGAAGCGCTCCGATTCACCACTTCTTTATGCAGGCAGGCAGCCAGCCCATAGGACGAGCGGATGGCTTATCTCAAGTGTTTTAATTGGCTGGCAGTTGTCGTTTGCTTCTGTTTCATTGGTATCTCTGCTCGGAAAATGCACAGGTATGACTGAAAGTTTAGATGCAGTTTTACCCGAGTCTTTCATTCGAGAGGAAAGTGTTTCTGTTCTCTAATCAAGGCAGCCATTTTATCAGTTTGACTGCAAAATGGCACAGAAGGAGATAGCGATAAATACACATCATTTTATTTTGGAAAACTGCAACAGCGATTGTATATCTCTTTCCGTGTTTAATATTTTATTAAAATTTATCACCTTTGCATTCACTTGATAGTTCCGCATACGACAACACCAGCATCAAGGCATTTAGATAAACCAAAATAAAAATCTATCCAAAGTTTGGTTCGATGGTTCTGAATTCTGATCGCTAACAGTTAAGATAAATTAATTTCGTTCATCATTTTCAATAAATAATGAATGGGGAAGTGATAAATTTTTAATTTGAATTAAAAAAATGTTTATTACTATTATTTTTTATTTATTGAAATTATAGTCTTTTGATTTTAATAGGATCGCTATTCAAAAGAATTCATTTTTTTTAATATAACGAAACACAATCTTAAATTACTAAGAGCATTAAATGAAAAGAAAAGCAAATAGGTTAGAGGGAATTTTTTGATATTCCTATTTTTCTCATGTATATTTAAGCAGTGCTTCTTATTTCAAGTAAATAACATAAATATGAAATTGTAGAGTTAAGCCTTAATGGCAGCCTTACCTTTTAAAAACTAATTTTAGTCTTTGGTTCTAAAATCAATCCTTTGTTTCAATCTTTTTTTGGTCTTCAAGCTTTATTTTGAATTCTGGTGTCAAATTAAATGAATCTTAAGGCTGCCATTTCTTTGTGAGCATAAATGTTTATGGACAGCATGTTTTAAAAGATATAATTTATTTTGAGATTCAACAATGATGTTGACTTTATCAGGATTTAGTTTACTGAATTATTTTTAAAAATGATTTTTATTTGAATTATTTTTTTTATTATTTTTTGCAATTATTCAAAATACAAAAGATGGAATTTGTCATTTGGCACGTCATTATTTTTGTGAAGAAAAAGTTTTTATAGATTTTGTTCACTAATTTCTAACAGATGATGAATTTTTACTTGAAATTTTGTCTTCTAGATTTTTATTTCGAAAATAATCGGTTTTTATTCTAGGTTTATTGGTTGTAGCAACACAACAGTTGCTCTAAAAACTATTTGCTTCCTTTATTCATATGCATTAGACATTCTTAAAAGCCAAAGTTAGCTTACTTAACTGGGTGGAAGTAGAAGCAAATCCATGACAGACTCTCGAGGACCTGACAAACACACTACATCGGCCATCCAAGAAACATTTGCGGAAGATTGGTAAAGTATGTATAATAGGTGTTTGGATAAAAATATTTCTGGAAAAATGTTGTTGTTTACAAAAAATTACAATGTCGTCAGTTTGATTTTTGCATTAACTTGAAAATATGAATGCAGAAATCGTGGAACCATTTATTGCATATTATTAGGGGGACAGGAAAATGTTATTTTTTCATTAAATTCAGATAATTTACCTTTTTAATAAGAATGTGCTGATAAACAAGCAAATATTGACATGCACAGAAACGGCATTGCTTTCTGATCTTTGCTTTCCGACATTGCTTTCTAATACGTTTGCTGTTAAATCCTGATGATCATTTTCATACTATCTTCACTTAGTAAACACATTGTAGCTCCAGATGAGCGAACAGCATTCCCAAATGAAAGGTTTCAAATAGAATGAGTTACTGAAACAGAATTTAAGAACTGACTAGAGCTGAACAAAAAAAAAAAAAAAAAAAACGATCCATGTCTAAGACTAGTTACTATATATGTGATTATAAAAATGTAAGTAAATCCATGATATCAAATCATTATCATTCCATTAAGCTTGAAATAGTTTTGATTTTTCTAAAACAAAGAACTACTAAAGTATTGTCTTTTAAAAGTAAGCAAGTATAAAATTTGATAATTTTAATATGCTATTTTTTTTGTTGTGTTTTTTTTTCCTTAGTTCTTGCTGAAATTTAACAGTTTAATCTTGGGGTTGCTAAAATCGCAGGCAGTCTGATCTATCTTCAATATTATAAGACACGATTTAGTGCAACCCTTGAAGTCTCCAAGACTTATTGCAAGCACATCCATCTCATTCCTGGCGCATTCTTCAAGTTCACTTCAAGCACCAACGCTTGGCTGGTGCACCCCCCTCTAAAACTCTTTTTCTTGCAGAAAACCGTGGTAATTAAAAGACACAAATAAAAATCCCCCCCTCGCAACAGTAGAGGGGCAATTACTCCTAACTGACACCGGTTATTTGTACCCGCGTAACACATAATGTTCTCATTAACACCACGGAACGCTGACTCGCGCACTCTTTTACCGGCGATGCAACCTTGGCGCGAGAAATCTGTAATTCTTTTTAATTAGCGAGGAAAAGTGAAAGTTTTACGGCCAAGCTTATCCGCCTCAGCTTTGAGGTCCAGAAAAAGAATTCTAGCAGTCGAGATATATTTCACACCGTCGCCAAAACAAGTCAAGAAAGCGTGCAAAGACGATTTAAAAGATTCGTTTTAGCAAAATTTTCTGGAGTGGTATTCTTGCCCGGAGCGCATAAGTAATGGGAAAGATTATGTTTGTTATGCCTTCACTGGTAACTCGGAAATCCCTGTGTTTATTCAGAATAATAGAGTAATGCCATCTCCAGAACTTCTTCCAGCAATCGCGAGATTAAATTAGTTTTTCAATTCTTTTCTCTTAAAAGATAAGTGGAAAAATGTTTTGCTCTTTTTCTATAAGAACGGATTGCTATGAAATAAATTAAACCTATATGTTAAAATGTTTTTGCCATATAATAATAAAAGTCATTCCAAAAAAAAATAATGCATATTAGGATTAAGGATGTCTTATTAGAACTGCTTTTTTGGAATATTTTAGAATGTTGAAGGATTAATTTTAAAGCATGGTTATTTTCCTGACAAGAGTTTTTGGCTTGCGTCTTATCTTGGCTAAGAAATTGTTTTGTATATAAATTAAATTCTGTCTTATTCATTTCGACATTCGAATGGAAAGTAACATTTTTCAATTGTTATTGCTATTGAAAGTAATATCAATGATATTCCGCACAGCAGGTGGAATTTTTCATGTTATCGAATTCAATCATTTCACAAAAATGGAAAAACATCCTATCAAAATAAGATAAGCTAGATAATTTGAAAAGTTTAATTTCCCTTGTATATAACAGATGTTCTCAGAATTTGCAACCGACTAATAAAAAAAAGTGGATCATAGATTAAATATGTATACATTAAATATTAACATTATATCTTAAAGACAGTCTGCTATGAGTATACAAAAATATTATTTTATTATATTAAATTAATCTGTGAAACATTTAATGAAATTGACTGATATTTAATTAAGAAATTCGTATTAGTAAACATCAAAAAATCATAAGATATTAAATAATTACTAATTATATTTAACTTTTAAATTTTTTAACGATAAAGAATTCGAGCGTTTGAACTTCAACTCGTAATGCACCACTCAATAAGTTTACGGTCTAGCTAAGAAAAACGATTGTTTTTTAGAAATTCGACTTTATCCGTCAACATACTCTCCTTCAAGACTGATACACTCAGGACAACTTTCTCTAATTTTTCGATGCCCTTTTCTCACAACGATTTGTCTTTGCTCTCAAAACAGGCCTCAGTTTCGGCAATCACTTTTTCATTTGAACCAAATTTCTTTCCCTGGAGCATCTGTTTGATGTCTGCGAAAGCCAATAGTCGCTGGGGGCCAGATCTAGAGAGTACGGTGGGTGGGGAAGTAATTCGAAGTGTAATTCATTCAATTTAACCACAGTTTTCATCGGCTTGTGGCACAGGGCAGGGTCTTGGTGAAACAGCACTTTTTTTTCTTAGTTTCTACACTCAATCGTTCCAATAATGATATGTAATACACTGAAGTGACAAAAGTCATGGGATAGCAATATGCACATTTCTCAGATGGCAGTAGCATCGCGTAGAACAGGTATAAATGCGAAGTGCTTTCGCAGAGCTTTCATTTCTGTTCAAGTTATTCATGTGAAGAGGTTTTGACGTGATGATGACCGCACGACGAGAATTAACAGACTTTGAATGCGGAATGTTAGTTGGAGCTAGACGCATGGGTCATGCCATTTCGGAAATCGTTAGGGAATTCAACATTCCCAGATCCACTGTGTCAAGAGTGTGCCGAGAGTATGAAATTTCATGCATAACATCCCACCATGGACAGAGCAGTGGTCGACCGCCTGCACTTAACGACCGAGACCGGCGACGTCTGCAAAGAGTCGTAAATTCTAACAGACAAGCAACACTGCGTCAAATAACCACAGAAATTGATGTGGGACGTAGAAGGGACTTGTCTGTTAGAACTGTGCGGAGAAATTTGGCTTTCTTGGGCTATTCCAGCAGAAGACCGACTCGAGTGCCTTTACTGACAGAACGACATCGCTTGCAGCGACTCTCGTGGGCACGTGAGCATATCGGTTGGTCCCTAGATGAATGGAAAACCGTGGCCTGGTCCGATGAGTCACGATTTCAGTTGGTAAGAGCTGATGGTAGGGTTCGAGTGTGGCGCAGATCCCACGAAGCCATGGACCCAAACTGTCAGCAAGGCACTGTTCAAGCTGGTGGTGGCTCCGTAATGGTGTGGGCTGTTTTTTCATGGCATGGACTTGGTCCTCTGGTGCGACTGGACCGAACATTGACTGGAAATGCTTATGTTCAGCTATTTGGAGATCACTTGCAGCCATTCATGGACTTCATGTACCCAAACAACGATGGGATTTTTATGGATGACAATGCACCATGTCACCGGGCCACAACTGTTCGCGATTGGTTTGAAGAACATTCTGGACAATTCCAACGAATGATCTGGCCACCTAGATCACCCGACATGAATCCCATCGAGCATTTATGGGACATCATCGAGAGGTCTGTTCGTGCCCAAAATCCTTCACCATCAACGCTTTCACAATTATGGACGTCTATCGAGACAGCATGGCTCAATATTCCTGCAGAAGACTTCCAACGACTTGTTGAGTCCATGCCACGTCGAGTTGCTGCACTTCGCCGGGCGAAAGGAGGGCCGACACGATATTAAGAGGTATCCCATGACTTTTGTCACTTCAGTGTATACGCTCTTGATAATTTTAATTTCTCAAGTGAACAAAATATCATGCGTGTCCCAAAATACGGATGTCATAACCTTGCCTGCTGATTTTTAGTCCTTTGGAGGTTTTTCACAAACTGCTGATCATTTGCAGATGATGATCATTTTGATTCAGGTGTGTAGTAGTGGATCCATGTCACTTAATGACGTAAGCAATCCTTTTTATCTCGCTTGAATAGCTCCAAACAGCGCTCTGAATTGTCGACGTGGTCCGGTGTAAGCAAACAAGCCAAACATTTCGAAAGCAACTTAAGCTTGCTGAAACTTCCGTGTAAAATTGTAAACACACTACCTTCTGATATCTTTAAGGTGTCAACTATCTCATGCAACTTCACTTTAAACTTTCACTTAAATTATTTTGTGAGCTTTCTTTTCTGTTTTCAGGAACAACTGCCGATTTTGGGCTACCAGATCATCCAGCATCATCAGCTTTGTACGATCGCCTTTAAATTCAGCATATCAGTCAATAATTGATTTCTCTGGTGCAGAATCTCCATAACGCTTATCAAATCATTGTTTGGCTTCAACAGTATTTTTACCCATCAAGAAACAATGTTTTATCAACACGTGAAATTCTTTTTTAATCCATTGTTTTGAAAATTACAAAACTGGGGACACTAATTAACTTGTAAACTAATTATCAGAATGTCATGAAATTTTGACACGTATCGTTTGAAGGATGCTATTAATGGGTCTGTCGACAGTGTTGCCATATATGTGCCAGGAGGGGGGTAGGCTTTTTAAAGGGGTAGGCTTGTCAGCTCTATGTCGAGCAGTCATATTAGACCGAACCAACGGTTTAAAGTGGATTCCAAGCATCCATGACAATACCGAAATCCGAACCCGAAGCCTGTTTCACCGAGTGCCAGAGCGCTAGTCACTCGGCCATCAGGCCGCAATTTCATGTATAAATGCATTAAGTGTATATAAAATCAAAGTATAAAAATTTTATTTGAAATGTAATTTCTTGATATCACGATAATAGTGTTAATTCCTTATTTCTAACTTTAGCGTGAAAGTAGGAGAAATATAGTTAATTAGGAGGGTCCCAAGTTATGTATCAATTATTTACTGATTTTTTTAAGTTACATAATAAAAAAATCAAACGTTAATTGTAAAATAAAAAGAAAGTCGTGATATTCAAACTTAGAAGGACAATTCTCGGCCATTACTGGGGAAGTTCAGTGAGTGTAAAGAGGCTGACGCGCTGCAATTACGTATTGCCAGATTTACGATATGAGCTTAATGTTTACCTCACTCCCTTAAAAAAGATTCCATAGTTTTCTGAAAGTTAAAAAATAGTAATAATGGTGAAGAAATATTCAATTAAAAATATATCTTATACAATAAAACTACATGGCTAAGAAGCAACACATGATAATAATTATCAATATGAACGAAAATGAATATAACTATGCATTCGAAGCAGTAGCATTTCGAAGTCCATTTCAATATTTCGATCTATTGTTTTATTTGGCGAGTGAAAAAATTCTTGTTAGATTATTTTTAATTAGACTAAAACATATTTTTCTTTGTTTGGCGCCATATTTGATAGCAAAGGGTGCTAGGTTAATTGACTACACCTAATGATAGTATTAAGATGGTCATCGTTCAATCACGGATTGTGTAGAAAGGTAAACATACGGTTTAAAGTCGGAAACGGATGAATATATTACTTCTTTGGGTTGCCAGACTGATATAAGCGGCTCAATATACATTTCTTTTGAAAAAAAAATTGTTATTTTGACATATTTTCATCACATTTTTTAGTGTTATGTATTGTAAAATTTTAATTATTAAAATATAAAATTATTTTTATTATAATTATTTTATTGTTTTATTTATTATTTTTAATTTAAGATCACTATTAACTCCAAAAATACCTTTCTCTCCTATAAAACCGCTCTGTTTGAATGCGTTCGACTTGTCCACTTGCCAATTTTTACACTATTAGTATCTCAAATATAAGTTAGTTGATGAGTTTTAATTGCACAAGGACCAGTTTCGGCTGTTATGCGCCAAACAAATATTCAGGCAGTTAAATGATAAATGTAAATCATAGTAAAATGCCGCCAAATCCATGATAGGTTTTTAAAAAGGATTATATTAGACTTTCCAACTTCTTGAATGGTAAAATGCTTCAGTTTATTTATTTAATGTCATTAGGATTAGTTAATTTAGGTATGTATTATTGAAAATTCAGGTATTCAGGTTCAGATAGTTTTTGATATTTTTTCTTAACTAAGCTAACCAAAGTACAAATATATAGTGTTAGTGAAACAGGACTACAACATGCCATATCTGATATTATATCATAAAGCTAAATTAATCGTAGATGAACAATTAGCTAGATACACAAATATTTTTCGTAAACATCTATAACAAAATGGAGATGGAATGAAGTGGGAAAGAGTAAATTTATTAATATAAAAAAAAGAATGCCGTTTTAAGCAAAGAAATGAGAGCACAAGATTGAATTGAAATGTTATGGCAATAACATCTTAGAATGATTAGAGATTTATTTCCATAACTGAACGCATCTATAGTAAATAATAGCGTTGCGCCTTTTGTTGAAAAGTTAATGGTCATCCATTCTTTTGAATAAAAATAGTTTTAGTTTCAATGGATTTTCATGCTGATCTTTCGAAATAAATAGTGTAAAGAATACGATGGGTTTATGTGTATTACAAATAAGCATCTTGCTTGTGAAAATAAAAGAAGAAGAATAACAACAAGCATTAAATAAGATTCGAAAAGCTTTAAAACTAAATATTTCAACGCTCCCTTTTTGTTGAAAGGAGTCGTACCCTCCATTTCATCTTTGCTAAAGAGCCATCGTTTCTTATCTCTCGAGTAGGAACTAAAGGAGCGGAAAAAACATTAAAAAAAAAACGAGCCAAATGGCAACAAATTTAAGAATCGCAATATTAACGCGGCAGTTTCATGAGCCGCAGTTACACACACAGTGCGGGGGTTAAAAACAACTCCATTAGCTCCATCATTAAGAAATGTGCTAATGGTATTCTGGACAAAGAAACACCCGCAATCAGATGAACTGATGTCGCCAGTCGAAACTAATGAGTTTTTGAAATATGAAAACGCATCATTCCGTTTGGAGACGCATCAAGTACTTCTCGTTTTCGCTCTCACCTGCCCATCACGAAGGCCCCTTTGTTGCAAACAAAGAGTGGGATACGAGCGGCGATGTGCCTCAGTCGGAAAATTTGCGGCTAAGGCCTTGCTGTTAAAGAATTTAGCATAATAATTCTGCCAAAAAATTGTCTTTGTGCTGAAGTACAAAGAGTTGCAAAATAACAAATTTTGCCATGATATACTTGGACTTCTATGGAGAAAAAGTTACTATCCACAGCATTTTTTTTTGGCCAGTTTATTATTATTTTTTAATTATTTAGTTACAAAAATATATGCAGAGATCTGTAAACTAAAAAAAAAAAAATAAAAAAAAAAAAAAAAAAAAAAAAAACCCCTTTTGTGTCAAATTGTGTTAAAAAGTTTCTGCAATGGAAACAAAAAATAGTTTAATTGTCTTACTAGTAAAAAAATGGATAGTGTAGTGTGGGCAGACGATACTGGACAACCCGATTGTAACTGGGTGTAGTTGGGTTGAGATTCTTGAGGCTCAAGATGGAGAACTCACAGCCTTATTGACATGCTCACAAACACACATTCAATTAGAGACATACAATATTTAACACATTTGAAGATATATAGGTTCGTAGAAGGATTCCATTTAAGCCGAAACCCCGATACTTCTTTACGTACAGGATGCGCTAAATAAATTTCCTCTCGGGTTGAGAGACTATAAACTAAATGTTTCTCAGTGAGAGCCTCACGGGTGAGAGTCTCGAGGCCGACTGACCATTTCTCCTGAACTCCAAAGACGATTTATCAACTGATTTACTAATTGATTTATTACTGAATAAACAAGAGCATGGAGTGAGCTGGTAGATAGCAATTAACACTGGATATTTCGTGCACAGATATCATTTTCTTTTGCGGCTTATATGGGATTATGTTAAAAATATTGTATAAGATATGACTCATCAAAAGCAGAAGATCACTGATGACATCGCCAACACAAATGATGGTATGCTACAGAGAACACGGCAGAAAATTGTACATCGTCTTGATGCACCTCGTTCAAATAATGATGCGCATATAGAGATGTATACAATAGAATTGAAATTAAATAAAGCAAAACAAAAATTTAAATATATACTGCATACCTTTTGCAATCATTTTCATTTATCTGTCTTTTCGTTTGTTTTTGTGATTACTTTGTTATATGTATGTATGTTTGTTATATGTATGCATTCCATCAACAGACAATAAGTATACACAGAATTTCTGTGTACACGTAAAAAATTTTTTTTCTTTATTTCATTAATTTTTTATGGTGTCACGATGGAACAAATATTAACCTATGCAGACATTTAAGAAAGTACTATAATTGATATTTGGAAGATTACAAAACTCCAAAATCCACCATTTTTTATTGAAAAAATTCCTGTCATTAAAAAAAAAAAAAAATTCCTCTCAATTCCTCAAATAAAAAAATAGTTTTTTTTATGGTGTTACGGTTTTTAATAAATATTTACCTATGGAAACATTTGTGAAAATACTAAAATTGATATTTGAAAGATCCCAAAACTCCAAAATCAACCGTCTTTTTTAAAAAAATTTCTTAAAATCAATAAAAAAAAATCAAACAAAAGGCATTATTCATTTTTTTTCAGCCTTCGTTTACAATTCAAAATTATGTCTTTCGTCCTTCATAAAAATTGAGCATGAAAGTAATTAATCAAATATAATTTATTCTCGATTAAAATCCAGTTCAATGTTTCTGTTTTTTTCGTTTTTTGTAAAAAAAAAAAAACTTATCACGAGAAATATGAGTTTCATATAAATCCTATTCAACGTTTATTTTCGAATTTTCTTTCATTTTTTAATAAACTGTCGCACTTATTGGCAAATGATGAGCAAAAGGAACTCTTCATCCACTCACAAAACTCAAAGCAATCAAAATCACGCGCATCCATTACTTCAGACCGGCAAAGAGACACGAAGATTACCCAAACTTAATTACCCGAGATGTGTTTTTTTTTTCTAAAAATTTCATTTTGGAATTTTTTTTTTTTTTTTTTTTTTTTGACGGGCTCTAATCAACATCAATTATGAAAGAAACTCTTATCTGTCTTTTTTTTATCTTTAAGACAGCATGCAGTTTTGTTAAAAAAGGAATCGAAAGTTTTTTGGGCAATGTTTCCGGAGAGTTTATTTATTGATAAATAAGTAATAAAAATCTCTTCTAACGTGAAAAATGGCCGACGCTGTAAAGATGATGGCTTTCCGAAGATGGGAAAAAAAAAAAAAGAATTTGATGGAAGGAGTGAGAGAAAAAAAAATGATCGAATAAAGTTGAGGTGAGTTTTGAGAACTATTTTCGCAACTTCAATTAAAATCGTTCTCAACGTTTTTAGCGGGAAAAATAAATGTAAGAATTTTCTTCTTTCTTAAAAACGAAGAACTCGAAAATAATTAATTAACTTGGGATTTCATTAATTTGATAATTTCCTTCCGCAAGTTTTTGAGAAAGATTAAAAATGTTTTTATTTATTTATTTTTATTTTATTTTTTCCGTGTTATTGAATTGAATTAGGATTACTTTATTTTTTGAGATTTCTAAATGAAATCTGTGTATTTAAATTTTGCCAGGATTTGTTATCGCAATTTGAATGAAATTAATCAAAATAGTATTTTAACGCTTGTTGTGATAATCTGGCTATTATTGAAATAAACTAGTTAATTAAAATGAATTTTAGCAACACTTTTTTGCTAATAACAAAAACATTCGATTTCATTAATTAATTTTGCCTTAAATAAAGGATATTTTTTAAATCTGTTTGAAGAGAAGGAAATAATTGGAATTAAGTTGAATTTTTTAAAGTACCCCTTTCAGAAACTCCTTTAAACCTCTCTCCCTTGACTCTTTCAGAACATTTATTACACTTCTTTCAAGAATTCGATAAATAATTTAATTGTTTAAAAAGATGATAACTATATTTCAGAATGCAGTTTTAAAACGTGTTGAAAAGATCTTCATATTGAATGCCTTTTAAAGATAATTATTTGAATTTTTCATTTTCACATAAGTTTTGAAAGTGATGTATCGGAATTCTACTAATCCTATCTAATATAAATTGAAGAAGTGTAAGTGAATGCAGGTTAAAATACTAAGTAAAGACCTAAGTTACTTTTTTCTTCGTCGCCTCATGTGCTTCTTACGTAACTGACGAATAGCCCGAAGAAGGGTGATAAGTGGGGGACTGTCCCTATTACTACTACACCACACAACACCACATTACTGTGCCTAGAGCTGAGTTGCCCCTTAATAGTTTGGGAATGATGTGGGTGAGAAGAAGTCTGATTGGGCTTCTGTGACGTTCTACGGTCATAGGAAACCGTAAAATGTATAAATTTTCTGTTGTACAGTTTAAAGTAAATTTCAAACCACTACAAACATCCACGGCACCGCCCGGATTTGAACCCGAATCCTGTGGCAACAAGCGCCAAAAGACCCATCGACCATCAACACAGCGGCTTGAGTGTATATATAACATAGCGGCTATATATACACTCAATTGCCAAAACATTATGACCACCTGTCAATAACGAATTGGCCCACCTTTGTTTAAGCAACGGTCACGCAAATCCGAGATATTGCGAATTGGTGGTCTTTGGACCACCATTTTTTCCGTTTGTCCCAGGACATCCCAAGCGTGTTCTATCGGATTGAGATCCGGTGAGTTAGGCGGCCAGGACATTAACTGGAATTCAGCATCATGTTCCTGGAACCACTACAACACAGTTTTAGCCTTGTGACAAGGGCCGTTGTCCGGATGGAACATTCAATTTCCAGCTGGAAAAACAGAGGCCATGTAAGGGTGCAACTGGTCCGCAATGATGTTCAGATACCCTGTAGCATTCATGGTCTGCTCTACCACAACCATGGGTCCCAGAGACTCCCAAGAGGACGTCCCCCAAAGAAATAGTGCGAAATATCTTTCATCTAGGTTTCTTTTTTCAATTCCTTCTATTAGCTCACACTGTCCCTACATATATCTTGTTCAATTTTTCAATCGTTAATACAATACTTTTTATTCAACCACTCGAGTTCAAATACATTTTTTTGAACTTGTAGTGGATGACACTGGGTGTTAATGCAGTTTTTTTCAAATATTAATTAAATTAAATTAATTCATTTTAGTTTTTTTTATATTTAAGTTGCATATATTTTCCAATAGATGGCGCCAGATAAACTTAAAAAAATGAATCAAAATTATTTATTAGGGACTTTCGTCAATATAGTGAAAAAACAAGTAGGAATTGACTTTAAATTTTTTTTTATGTTACTTGTTTATTTGTGCATTGCTTTATTTTAATCTGAGAAAGGAAACAAAAATGGTTTTTAATTATTTTGTCTAATATTTCTTTTGAAATTCACATGCAAGGCAGAAAAAGGCTTGAAAATTCCCAAGGAATCAATGCAGTCCATTTACCACCCATAAATAAGTTAATTATGAAATGCATCAATGAATGGACTATGAAGCCCACTGGCATGTCACAAACTTACATTTCTTAATTATATTTGTAGTCATATTCTTAAAAAATTCAAAATGTTTTTGCGAAAAGTTGCAATTATCAATTTCATTTTGTTGCGAAATATACTGCTGTGCAATCCATTTTATGTGCTTTTCGAAGCTGTGTCCCGCCATTTTAATCCGAAGTTATGTTTTTTATTTGAACCAAAAACACACCCACAATAAAGTACTGCATCCAACAACACGATGAAAACAGAGCAAATAATTGAAAAATTGCGAGTGTTAACAACACATTGTTAACGTCTGCAGTTGACAAATCGTTTCTTTTGGTCGAAGTAAATAAGCGGCCAAAAAACCGAGAAGAAACTTTTGGGAAGAAAAAAGAACGTTTGGCTGGAAAGCATTTGAAATAATGAATCTGCTTCTTACAGCTGAGCAAATCTTTTTCCTCTCTTCCATTGCAAAAAAAATTCTTCTTTTATTTATTTTTATTTACAAATCTATGAAGTTTCTTTCTATTTTTTTTTTTTTTAATTCTTTGGAATAAAAATTTTGAAAATGAGATAATGCTTTTTTTTCTTCGTCAACTGAATTAATATTCTACGAGAGAGAGAATAGGTCGCTTCCAAACAGCAATGTGTTCTTATTTGTTAATGAAAAATGATAAAGAAACGTGTTTATTGTGTTTTCGGTACACTTCATTCTGATTCTTTCTTTTTCAAAAAGTTTTTTTTTTTGTGTGTCCAAATTGAAACTTCTGAAAATTCTTTCGAAACACTTCTAAATATTTAAGATATTTTATATAAAAAGCAATAACGGAAAAAGAATATTTTTTTTTGTCAGAATTGTTTTGCAAAATATTTTCTGAATTCCATACATAAATAGAAGGAAGCTTTTTTGTTGATACGATCGAAACTTATGCATGTTTTTAAGTCATTGAGAGCTTTCTTCATTTTTTTAGAAAAAAATAATAAAGAAATTATTTATTTTTATTTTTTAAAAATAAACATAATTTGAATGCGAATTTTCTTTTATTAATCATTCAGCTATTTTCTTTTTTTGTGTTGGATTTTGAGTTTGCTAAATAATCAAGAAAATAAATTACTAGAGAAATGAAATTTTATGTGATTTTTTTTTTTTTAAATGTGAAAGAATCCATCTTTTTATGCATTTCATTTAAATATATTGAAAAATTTCTGCAAATGCAATTCCACTTTCCTATTCCTCTTACTTAAACAATGATTATTCTCCCTGAATCTCACTGGCTTTTTTGATACATCTTTTTATGAACCTACAGTAAATAGAAAACCTGCAACAATTGCATTGTAAATTGTAATGCTAATCGCACAGAACACTTCAAACAATAGAGCATAAGAAAAATATCAAGATTATTCCTAGAAAAAGTCTACATTCAATGAATACGCAAGAAATAATACAAACGGTTTATCGTTGCATTAGAAATATCAGTGATTACTTAAAGGAAAACAAAATGATTGAATATAATCCTACGAATATGTATATTTATTTAATACGTGTTTATTGTATTTATTCTATCCAGAACGGCAAGCACTATAAACACTGAAAATTGCCATTTGTATGCCAAGGATGTGTAGGATAAATCAATAAATTTGAAAGTCTTTTTGTTGTTGGGACTCATACTCAGTATCCTGCATCGCGGAACGTACATCACATGAGTAGTCTATTCATGGAAGGAGGTAAGGGGGAGGGGGGCAGCTTCTTCTTTGATAGAACACCCGCAGGTACGAGACGCTAACGAAAAAGGACTGTGCCTTTCGGGAGAACTTTTAGGTTTAAATACCCGCACTTGCATGTCGTATGGGTGGAAATCCGGAAAAGTCCCACAAGGTAATCTGGCTAACGAGTCAAGATGCTGAATATCACAAACGGCATCAAGCCTCCTCGTTTTTCGAAACAGTGTCTACAACAAAGCCGCAAGCGGATTTAACCTAAGCCCTAATGCTCACCAGCTGCGCACATTGCTACTGAGCCACGAGCCAGGCCCTTTTTATTGTGATTGGGACAGTTGCAATACATAAATAGGGTTGTAGGACGAGTTGCAATACATAAATATGGATGAGGATGAGTTGCAATACATAAACATGGTTGTAGGACGAGTTGCAATACATAGATATAATTGCAGGATGAGTTGCAATATAGCGGCGTATCATGAGTGCACTTTAGTTATCCTTTGTTCAGCTGCATACGTTCCATTCAACAATAAAATGTCTTCTAGAAATGTCGAATTAGAGGACATTTGTAAACAGCAGCTTCACTTAATATGTAAGAAATAATATAAAAATTTATTATTTATATTATAATATAAGCAATTAAATGGAAAAAAAGGCGAATAAATATAATGCTTCAAAATAAATAAAATGTTTCCAGCGTAATAGTTTGACAAAAAATTTTACATAACGCCTGAATTCATATATAAAAACTTTTAATTTCATTTTTTCTTAAAATAAATTCCATTTCAAAATAGTGTAGAATGGATAATTAAATAGATGGTAATAAATAATAAATATTACTTAAATAGATACTAAATAGATGCTCAAATTTCTTAGCAAATACATTTGCTGGTACATTAGTTTTTAAGCCTTGACTTGAATTAAGTAAAAAGGAACAACATTTTTCGTAAAAGGAAGTTTTTTCTACGTAATTTCTCTAAATAAGAAAATAAATTTCCAAATGTTTGAAAACTTATGCTTGCAATAGAAGTACACATTTCATTGATATTGTTTATAAATAGCATAATAGAATTATGAAAAAAAAATGCTAATTAAGTTTTAAAAACCCAATACTCTAATGAATAACATGGTACATCATTATTCTTACACAGAGAGCTTCCTTTGCGGTTTCGTAATCACATTTATGTCCAGACTAAAATGAAAAAAAAATGTTTTTGAAGCATGCATCTTTTTAATATGCACATATTACCATAGATCACTTTTTCCCATTACTCTACATCACCGCTAGACTGGGCCATGTGACAATTCCCATTAGTCTAGATTCATTTAGACCAGACCAAAACATTTCTTTAGCGCACTGCCTGTGCGCCTGGGTTTTGAGGTTGGAAAAATGAATTTATTTGATACTTTTTTTTTGCTACCGGAGGAAAGCAAATTGTCTTTTCCCTTCCGCCGAATGCGAAGTTTAATTAATTTCTAGAGCAAGCTGAGAATTCTTGAGATTAGAAATGTTTTACATCTTCACAAATTGGTTAAAAGAAGACACAGTTAAAACGTTAAACATTACTCACTGTTTTTTTTCTTTACTGCCAGCGTTTCGTTTGGAATGTGTAGAAAAATTAAAAACGCTCCTTTATAATTATTTAAATATGCCTTTTTTTTTTCTTAAATATTTACCTAAAAGGGTACATGTTCAGGTTGTTGTAGTGCTAATACGCTTTTTCTTTTTTTGCTTTTCAAAGTGATTTTGACTTTGTTGGATATGCAAGCTGACATCGTGAAATTAATGAGAAAAGTGGAATCCATTGAATGCAGTTGTTTGCTAATGAAATGATAAACAACGACGCTGTTTTTGAAGTAGCTGAAAATTTTGTACTACGACTGCTTTTCTTGTTAAACATCTAAGCAGAAAACTACTTTACGTGAAAGTTTTTTGAAACTAAATTCTTTGAAAATCACGATAAATCGATTTAAACAAAAGATTTTTTTTTTTTTAGAAAATCTGCTGAAAAATATTATTGCAGAAAGCCATCAACTATAATATTCGAAATTGGATTTTTGTTTAAAAAGATTCTATATTGTTTTTGAAACTGACTTTTTAAGAGCAGTTTTAAGAGAGATACGCAATTACTTTTTACACACGAAATGAAATGATATTATTTGACTGTTGAAAAAGAAAAATACTATAATCTACATTAGTAAATTTAATTAAAAAATATTGCGTTAAAAAAGCCTTTTTTTTAAAAAGGCATTTAGGAAACGAATTTATCAAAATAATGAGTTCAATTTTTTATTTTAAGACTTATTTATAAAATTTGAGGAACATAAACTTTACTAAAGTGCTCTCTCAAATCCGATTTCAAATCAACTATTAAACTCTAGAATGCTAACGGAATCTCTGAGTGTAGTTTGCCGTTCATACGCTAGAGGGATACAGTGAAGAAAACTACGAACTTCTGAGAAAAATAAAGCTCAAAAATCAACATAAAATGCGCAACGCTTAGTGGCAAATGAAAAGGTTTTGGAAAAAAAAAGCGTGTTTCCCGTACGTCTGTAACCTCCAATTCCTGAGAGAGGTAACGATGCCTTCACCTCTAAATTAAAACCCTCGCGGCTACAAATGTTAGAAATGGTCTCCGCACTCTAAGAGGTATGGTTCAAAAATAGAAATGCATCCGTTTCCTCCACCTCCGAGGAGCGTTTTTTCGAAGCATCGAAATGACTTCTCTCTAAACTATTTAGGTTCAACTTGTATGAATATGGTGCATTTTGAAAGAATTTGATTCATTTTGAAGGAATTTGGTTCAATATGAAAAAAAAATCGATAATGTAAGTAGTGAATACAATCGCACTGTCAGAATCCTAATTGAAGAAAATTTTTTTATTCCACCCTACTCCCTAAAGTGATTCTTTGACGAGTCACCTCATTTTAATTTTTGCGGTCTGGTGGCCAAGAGGCTAGCGCTCTGGGCTTTGGTGCTTCAGGTTCAAATCCTGGCGGTGGCATGGATGCGTGTGAGTGGTTCGGAATCCACTTTAAACTGTAGTCCTGGTCTGTTAACCCTCGTGTGCACCGTAGAGCGGCAAACCAAACCTTTTAAATATTAAAATAAATTAACAAAATTCCAACAATATAAAATTTGATATTCGAATTTAATTGTATTATTATTGTCTATTTTTTTATTATATAAATGTTGTAAACTATGTTTGAAAAAGATTCGTACATATTCACAATAACTAAAAATTGAATAAAAGCTTTTAAAGTTCTTACGGCAATGGAAGAAAAAAAAAGAAAGAAAGAAATGAAAAATAAACAAAATTAATAACGAAAAGTTCAAAAATTAACTTTTAACCTTTTAAGTTATTAATTTTTAACGTGAAAAAAGTTAAAAAGTGCCAACTTTCCACATTTATTCGCAACCTTCCTGAGGTGTGGGCCTCACTTAAAGGAATCGTTTCTTTAACAACATCATGACAACTTAAAGTCGGCTGTAGATAATATTAAATACAGAGGTGTATAAAGTTAATCGGCAACTCAGACGAGATGAAAAGTTAGGAATATAAAAGACTTCACAGAAGAAGAAAAAAAATCACTAGTATTCTCTAGGAAACTTCAGAATATTAATTGTCCATTCTATCACCTTGAACGCTAACATTTTGTTATTTTAAATTCCATAGATTGAGTTTTTCTATGCTATTTGTATACCATGTCCCACTTATATATTGTCATTTGATGATATATCTGAAATGGTATACAAATAGAAAAGAAATGTTTACTAAAAATGTTTAACTTAGTTTTAAAATGTTTCGTTTTGTTTTGTTTTGTCTATCTGCTATTTCATTTCTTATATTTATTACACAGAACCCTATCATATTAATTTCTGTGATCGGTGCCACAGGTTTCAGGTTCGAGTCTCGGCGTTGCCATAGAGGTTTGTAGTGGTTCGGAATCCACTTTACACCGTAGGTCCCGGTTCAATGTATTTTTAGGATGATTAAATATGTGACTGTGAACTGTGTGAAAAACAGGGCTTTTGATACCAACTGTTATGACTGGCCTTTGGGCTTGGTTGACGTCATGACACTAAATAAATGAGTCGATAAATATAATAGCTTGGCATTGAATGGATTCTTCAGTTGATAATTGCCACTTGTGGAATGAAGACGTCTTCTGCTTTTGCACAAACTGTTACAATCATTGCTTCAGTGATGTTACTGTGCCATTTCTGGTTCCATTGCAGAGTCTTGGTGAGAGCAAATATCTTGAGAGGATTATAGCTGATCCAATTTTGATTGTCAAGTTGTGCAGTGGGACATCTGGAATATTCAAAGAGTTGATGGAGAGCTGTATGGGCTGCGATTGTGACGAAGCCAAATGATTTGTAGATCTCAATTTCATAATAACACATTGAATATAAGGAAGAAAGGAAATTTTCAAGTTTTAAAGTAGCCTGCAGTCTTGCATAGGCCAGAGCCTATGCACTAGCCAAATTTAAACACTTTAAAAGGTTGAAAGGTTGAAACTAGGTTGAACTAAGGTCGAAAACTAGGATTTTGAATAAAGGACGAATAAATAATCAAAGATTTTTAAACGTATGCATTAAGTAACAATATTAACAACAAGTATTATAAAAAAATGCTAAAAAAATTCATACATGGAATGGAGTGTTTTGTTATTCAGATGGTATTATTACATTTATTTTGAATAATGCAATATTTTTCTCTCTTAAAAGGCCCATTCACAATCAAATATAATTGTGAAAAAACTATATTACGGATTGAAGAAAATACCATTCCTGTTTTTTGTTAGTGGAGTGACTCATTTTTACAGAGCCGTGAATTGTATTTCAAAAAACGAGTCAATGTCCGACTCGTGGATCAATGGCAACGGGAGCACATAGCGTGCTGGAGGACTGAGGTTGGAGTCCATTGGTGGCACTGTTGCAATCAATACGTTTAGAAGCGAGGAACTCTGCGGGTATTTTTTTAGGTTTTCTCTCATACAAATGCAGGCAGTTATCCCTAAAAATCCTGCAAAAAAGTACTGTTTTGCCCCATCACCCATCGTTGGACTGTTCATGGTAAACCCAGGACCACGATATGTCAGACCCAGGTATGCGACTGCATAGTCCTAGGTACAGGGATAAGTTGTGGAGAAAAGAAACAGGGGTAGATTTGGTTGAGTTTGCGTTGTGTCGTATTCACAATATAATGGTGATATGTACTAGCTTATGCTACTAATTGTCTAAATTTTGATTTAAAATAACAATTGTCGTATTTGAAATTTTAAAATAAAATAACAAACTAGAAAACTCGGATTAGCTGAGTTTAAGACACGAGAAAAATATTTTATTTTAGTAATTTTTATTACTAATTTATTATACCTTATTCGAAAAAAAGTATATACAGGGTGATTATAATTAGAGTCCCACTTTCAAAATGTTGTACAAAAAAAGAACCACTCGTCACAATGAGTTCAAATTTGAACTACAAATACTTGAGGAAGAGAGAAACGGTATGGTATAAAAAAAAAGTTCCACCGAAACAATCAAGCACATGGAACATTACAGTTGGTTTAGTGTGCAATTCATGCCAAATATGTTATCAATTCAATTCAAAATATCACTAGCAGCCGAATTCACTTTCATTATGCCGCATACAGCGCCATCAATTAATACACTTTGGAACTTTTTTGATGCCGTATCGTTGCTAACTTCTTCAAGTATCTTCAGTTCAAATTTGAACTCATTGTGAAGAGGGGTTCTTTTTCAAAGCATTTTGAAAGTGGGACTTTAATTATAATCACCCTGTATAAACACCCGTATTTTCAGCATATTAAATTTACGTAATATATTATTAATTACAACAATATGTTGGATACTATTTCCTTCTGTTAAATTTAATTTGCATTTTTGTCACATTATTTTACAAGTATAAATTTGTTCGTCATATAAACTTTTTCAAAAATTCATTTATGACAAGTACATCGTCTTAATATGTACAGTATTATGTTATGAATTTTAATGATACACAAACATGGTTTAATGTGATATGTCCGGTTTCTGATCGACAAAAGAAACGTAACATGCTATGAAATAATCTGTTTGTTTAAAACGAGCTGACTATTGGAAACAGTATGTTAAAAACTGCAATGTAAGAAAAAAAAAAGAAATTTAAAGATATTCTAATCCATTACACAGCATTGTCCTTTCAAGGATAATTAAATTTTAGTTTTTTCCAATAATAAAAAGGGTTTGCTTTCCCTGAAACTCTAAAGACTATTTTTATTGCTACTATTTAATCTCTTAATTGCAGTTATTAATCATCATTTGTGGCTTGTCATGTTGTTGCGAACCAAGTCTCGGAATATTTTGGAAGTTATTTTTTGAGATGAGTTGCAATGTAAGCTAAGCGAAACGAGAGAGAGAAAAAAAAATATATGTTGAAAGATATTTTTAATAAGAGTGTTTTTTTCTCTTTAATAAGTAGAAAAAGAATTTAAACATTTTTATACTATGGTGCATTAAAGAAATCTAATTCAAAATGCTTATGAAATGAATTTTTGTAGTGCCTTTTTATGATATGGGAAAAACTGCTTTAGTATATAATTGTGTTTAACCAATTTCGTTGAAGAAAAAACTTATTTAACGTCGCTCTTATTATAATTCAGATCATTAAAAAGATCAAACAATCAATTTCCAAAGAATTTGAGAAAAGTAAATACCTTTTAGGATTTACTTAAACAGAAAAAAAAAAAAAAGAAAAAAAAAAAAGGTATTTTTTTATGTAATACAGAAAAGTGACGACTTGCGCCACCTTAACTAAGGCAAGACATTTTGTAAATGAGTCATTAAATATTCACTCTTTAAAAGGCACCCCTTTTTTTCATTCTAAGAGAAGCAATCAAATTAATTTAAAGTGATTGTTTCGTTTAAGACTTCTAATAGTAATGAATTTTTAAAATAGGCCAGCTGTATTTTAATTTTGTGTGTTTTGAAAATTTAAGAAAAATTATGGTTAATTTTATTCATGGTGATAGTAAAATCTTTCTTTGGTCCTAATAAAATTAAAGTCATTAAATCAAAACAAATAAAAAATAATGATTTATTTTGCATTTTTGAAGATCTTTAACAAACAACCGTTTGCTACTTGAACAAAAACACTTAGACTTTTAAATATCTATCTGGTTGAGAGTGAGAAAAAAAATTAAAAAATAATTCATGGAAATGTTTTTGTAATTGTTTTATAATCTTCTGTTAAATTAGATTACAAAACGTTTACAAACACGAAAATTAAACTAAATATATGAATTGTTTTTTTGTTAAAATCAGGCTGAAATTGGCAAAAAAGTGTATTTTTTTTACTTTACCTAAGCAGTCCTAACTAAAAGAATATGTAAAACATTTCACATACTCTTGCATACGTGTAGATATGTGGAAGTATGCAATGAACTCAAAAAATGATGCCCATGTTCGAATCCTGGCGGTGTCATGGATGTTTGTGAGTGCTGCGCAATCCACTTTAAATTGAGGTCCTGGTCTAATTACCCTAAAATGTGCAGAAAATGAGAGTAGAGCGACAAATGAAACTACACCAAAAACTTATGATATTCCAAAATATAACTGAGTGACAACCCATCGAGTCATTGACAACCAAAATGGAAGAAAAAATATTTTTAACAAAAATGTCAATAACTTATCTCTGAATAATTATAAAGTTTTTTAATTCAATGCAAATTGTTCAATCATTTGAAACATATATTTAAAATGTGAGATTCCGAAAAGTATTATAACAGTTATGACTGTTATTGCATGCTGGTGCAGCAAATAATAAAAAGAAATACAGCTTTCTCGAAATTCAGTTCCCAATAACTTGTGGTGAAATAACAGTATCTCGATTTGTAATGAATGTAGAAGAAAAACGTTTCGAAAGCTAACGGTCTGATCTTTAATCAGGTGGAATGACGTACAATGAATGTTTCATTAAAATCGGAATTTGAAAGTCCTAGGTTAACCTTAGAGTTTCAAAATTCTTCTTTTCCTTCTTCATTGGGTCAACAACCCCATGATGGGTCAAGTCCGTCTGTCTACAGGCAGATTTCGAGACAGAAGATTTTTCTTTTTATGGGTTAGGGTAGTTAACCCTAGCCCAACGCTCTACAGTCTGCTCTGTTAGACCGATGCCTACGATTTAAAGTGAATTCCAAACATCCATGGTACCGCTGGAACTTGAACCCGATACCTGTGTCATGGAGCAACAAAATTATTACACATATAAAAACTACTAACTTGGCTTTACGTAACTTTGAGATTTATGCTCGGCAATGATTTATTTATTTCTATCTAATTAATTTTACTGGAAAAGAAATTGTCAAGAAAACCCAAAAGATTCTTCTTCTTCATAGGCGCAACAGCCCAATGATGGGTCGAGACCTTCTGCCTATTGGAAGGTTT
>BPLQ01003587.1:0-164207 GCA_021605075.1 Caerostris darwini
AGGCCACACGTATCTTTTTAAAGAAGAATGGTTTTTATATGTTCGATATAGTTTTAACTGTATTGTTGAGATTTTTATATGTTTAGTATTATTAAATAAAAAGCTAGGTGTTTTGTACTTTGAATTTATGACCAAAACATTGCTGGTGAAAATTTAGATTGTAAAAAGGAATAATCCAGTGTCTTTTGCTCTTTTGTTTATAATTGTGATGTCGTCAAAATCAAATGAAATATATATATATAATTCATGCGCTTGTTTCGTTATACATATTTTTTTATTTTATTTATTTTGAAAATAATTCATAAAATATATTTATTTGACACCAAAGCATGAAATATTTTTTTAAGCACGAAATATTTTATTAAACATGAAATATTTACTGTTAAGAATGAAATATTTTACTAAGCACAAAATATTTTACTAAGCAGGAATTATCTATTTTGAGGCATGAAATATTTATTATATGATATTTTATTAACTATGTGAGTAAAAAAAAAAAAAAAAAAATGATGCTATTTTCTTTCTGCTGTTTAATTTATTTTATTTTAATAAAAAACTTAAATACCCAGGGAATGAATATTCATAATTACCTTAACAATTTTTTTTTTTTTTTTTAATTCTTTAATCCTTTGCACTCGAGGACTCCGAAGCGGAGCCATTTAAAATTTGTCTTCAAGCTCGAGGGCTCCGCTACGAAGACAATGCAAATAACACTATAAATAATGCGTTTCTTTTAATGCGTATATCAAACTTACATGTGAATAGGATCTTTTCACTAAAATCGCTCCGATTTGCTGGTAATACGAATGAAAAAAAACTTCGAGTGCAAAGGGTTAAAGTTGACGTTTTTAAGCAATAAATTTACAATGGAGGATGCAACTCGTCATCCTCTTGAAAGAAAGCGTATCGATTGCAAAATGACTTTTAGTTGATTTTCTTAAACTTATACCCAGGGAACGAATTCTCATAATTACCTTCACAAACATTAATAAAAAAAAAGTATTTTTAATTTTTTAGATTACCATTTTTAAGAAATAAATTTTAAGTATTATTACAAATGATGATGTAACTCGATATTGCAAAATGGACTGAATTAAATCTGGAAGATTTCAGTGCGTAGTGATTCAGTGATCAAAATATGCTTATCCATGCTCAGTATGATCTACTGTCGAGATCTCCAATTCAGCAAGAATCCCTCTCTGCTTTGGAATCGTGTCAAACTCGTCAAAACTAAGAGTCATTTTAGATCTTCCGCATCCATTAAAATGATAACATATGATGTCAACGATAAGATTAACATCGCATGTAATTAACTGGAATCGTTTCCATTATCTCCAACGCCCAGAGTTCCGAAATGGCCCGCGATTCTTGGCATCATGTCGTGCGCTAAGAATGCTTTGATTGAAGCTCCTGATGGACTCGGTGACCTTCTGAAATGTCGTCATCGTCGTGATGCAGTTGCAGTTGGTAAGATGACAAACATTTTTAGTTTTCGCCAATGTATATATGGAGACACTGGAAAGTTTTTATACAGCGAATGCTACTTTATGGTTTTGTTATGCAAACTGATTGTACTATCTTGACTCCTCCGCTTTTAAATATGTATTTTTCTCTCATATTCTACACACATATACACGTATATTTATATATTGAGGAAGACATGAAACAATTTTTATAATATCGAGATATTAGAGACAGCGGCAGTTAGTGCCCGAAAGTTAAGGATTCTTATGCCTTTTTATTTATTAGTTTTTTTTTAATGCGAAACGTGGAACTCAAGGTTAATAGGGGTTATTTTATCTAAGTATATATATATATATATATATATATATAAGGATTGTTTTAGTTAATGTACGTGGTGATAAGGAAAGAATGTATAAGGGTTATTTTATAAATAAAGACTATTTCATCTAAACATATGTAGGGGTTATTTTACATATGAGTGTCTTAATGGAAATGCTTTGAGTTTCATGTGATGATAGGGAATGTGGGTTCAAAACCCCGCAAATAAACCCAACATATAAAAGCTTATGTGTCTAGACAGAGAATGGGTACATTAAATCAGTTGGTCGAAAGTCCTTCCTTTAGGCTTGAAGAAGAGATGTGGATGAATGAAATTCTTTAGATGCCATCTTTACGGTTTAAAATTTCAGAGGCAAAATAAGGGTAAAGGGATGTGTTCTGAGTAACGCTGAATCTACTATTTGCTGTTCTAGTAGTAAATGATCTTCTTATGATATTGTAGAGCAGAATATCAATTTTTAAATTAAAAAAAAATTAAATGTAGAGCATTTCTTATAATAACAATGACTGACTTTTTTTGTGAGTTGTATCAATATTGATGATTTTTTTTATCCATTAATAAGATTAAGTGTAATAAATAATAATAACAATTAGGTAACAGCAAAACCCAAACAAGTTTCATATTTAATTAAGAAGCAGTTAACCACTGGTGTTATTCCTTTTTTCATTGACTAGACATAATCAAGTGAGCCATTCTTCCCATTTCCTTTATTACCGGAGCCAACATTTTCCTCTCCGCCAATCAATTTGTCGATCCTGCATCATCCAGACCTCCCCCTTCCTGGAGCAACAAAAACTTCTTCCCTTGAAAAATTAAATCCGACATCCGTTATTACATGCGTCAGATAAAATTAAGCCGAAATTTTTTGGAAGAAGACCCTACAACAACAACGGCAAAAAAAAAACACCATATATTAATAAATACTCTTCTGGAACGTGGGATATACTTTCAGAGGGGGAGCGATGAACAACAACAAAAAAAAAAAAAAAAAAAAAAAAAAAAAAAAAGACCAACAAAAGAAGAATAAAAAATGAAAATGGTGGCCAGACCCCATTTTGTTTTAGATGAATGGTCCAATTTAGTAATACCTAGATCATGATTCAACTTTAATCTAATTGGTCTAGCTAAGATACCATCAAGAAGACGAAAAAAAAAAAATTTTTATGTCCCTGCACTTTGTCATATTGACGGTCGTTACGGAATCTTTGAAGAAACGTTTATTTCTTTTCCGAAACAACTGTAAACCAAACATTTTGCTTTTTAAGGATGACACTTTCATTTTTTGTTTCCTTGTAAGGAGCAACTGGAAATGAGTGGTTAAACTTTGTAAATGGTGGTTACAATTAAGGGTAATGGGTTATGGTGGTGGTTAAGAACATAACATTAAAGTGTAAAACATTTATCACAGTAACTTTTCTTTGATATTTAATTCTTTTTCTTTATAATGGTATATGATAGCTTTGGAATAAGTCCCACTATTAATACTTCTACTAGACCACATCACTGTGCCTAGAGTTGAGTTGCCCTGCTCTACAGTTTGGGAATGATGTGTGTGAGAAGAAGTCTGATTCGACTCTGTGACGCTCTATGGTCATATGAAACTGGGACCTGTGATTTAAAGTGGATTCCGAACCACTACAAACACCCATGACACCTCCGGGATTCGAACCTTAAACCCTGCGTGGACACAAAAATATGTTTAGTGTAAGATTTTTGCTTAGAATACGACTTGCTTGTGGTAAAATCTTGGCCAAATAGGTGGATTGCATAAAACTGCCACCTTACAAAGCCCAAACAAGCCGTATTCACATTTTCTGGATGGTTTGTAGGGCTTTTCAGTATACAACCTTTGTTTGGAATACGTACATCAAATTCTTGGCCAAACGTATGAGTGTCAAAAATTTTGCAGAGAAGTACTGCCCCAACAATGTGAAATAAATTGCAATAGCAGTGTCAGGAATAACCAGATTGTTTGGTTTTGTAAAGAGATAGAGACATATAAGTATAAGAGACACCCCACCAAATCAGGAAAGAGATAGATTTGGTGGGTCTTGTAAAATTATAGAGACATATAAGTGTAAGAGAAGACCTATGTAACCATGTAAGAGATACATTTGTTGGGTCCAGTGTATGCAAGTATCTCTTTGGTTGGCCACTCTAGCCTTTGCATAGTCTCAAGAAGTAGCGTTACTGTTCAGTTATATAGAGAAGACTTTCTTGATCAAATTTTTTATCCTTATGTAAGTGCAGTGGGGCCTGAGAGTCAAGTGGCTAGCGGTTCCCCGGATATCGGGTTCGGGTATGCTATGGATGTTTTTAGTGGTTCGGTATCCACTTTAAGCCGTAGATCCCGATCTCATAGGCCCCTAGAGCGTCACAAAGCCCAATCAGACTTCTTCTCCCCCCATCATTCAAAAACTGTAAAGGAGCAACTCAGCTCTAGGCACAGTGATGTGGTGTGGGGTAGCAGTAGTAGTTTGTAAGTGTAGTTGATGACTCTTAGCACTGCCACTTTCTCTATTTCGATGGTTTGGTAATTCAATATTTTTTAAAACAGTAACTTTGGGGTTAAAGAATTCTAGCAACAGCAACGCATCCTCTATTTTTGAAGTTTACTTTACTTTTCAAATTATGTACACAGAAACAAAGTTTTGAAAAAATCTAATTAATTAGATCATAACACTCCGTCAGTAACAGTTCATCTAAGAACCCTGTTTCACAGCCCAAGCATCGACACCCAGCTTCGCGTTGAAAGGATGATTATAAATTACAAAGTTCTTTAATGCTACAAGACGATATCAATAAATTTCTACAAAGATATCCATTAATTACTGTCTATTCATGACAAAATGGTAAACATCATTTTCGTTATAATTCTTTCATTTTCAAGCATTTTAATGTACAACAAAATTAACCGCAGAATTAAAAAAACAAATGTAAGAGAAATATGTATGTACAGTTCTTTAAGCTGTTTTGGTTGAATATAATAACTTTCCTTCAAAAAAGAATTTTTATTCAATTAAATGTCTAGACGAGAATTTTATTTTTTTCTCCCCTGATAACTACATAGATAGAAAATGTTGTTTCTTTATAATACCGCTAGTTTCAAAACCCAATAAGTAATTTTCCGAAATTTTTAATTTTAATTATTCTAATACATTTATTTTTGTTTTATAAGATGAAACCAAAGTTTTGAAAAAAATCTAATTAATTAGCTTTATAGTAATTAGTAGCGAATCAACACCATGCCGTTTTTGAAAAGCGTAGGCTGTAATTTTCATTGATAAAAGTTGTTTATCATAATATTAAATGCGATTTATTCAAATCTTACTATTTTTAACATTATAATTATTAAATCCAAAAATAGTCTCACTTTTTTTTTTAATTAAAGATAATCCTAGTATAACACAGGTCTTTAGTTTCCTAAAACATTCTGTATCATATATATAAAAAATATATTGTACTTAAAAAAAGATATTTCAAAAGTATTATTTGAAGATAGTAATTAAAAGTTTTATAATGGAGTTTTTTAACTTAAATAAATATATTTATTAAAACAATTATTGAGAACAAGTACTACTAAATAATATTGCATGATGTTTTCTTCGTCATTTCAACTATAAACTTTCCAAAACGTTCCAGAATTTAAACCTATCTTTTAGGACTTACTTTTTTTATTTGTACTAATTACTGAACAAATTAGTTCAGAAAAAAGTAGTATTTAATTTTTTTTAATAAGGTTCAATAAGCCGAATATAATTAATCGAATAATATTCCACATTTCCCATCATATTTGGCCAAATTTATCATACAATAATCCCCATCACTCAACATAAGTTAAAACCATCATCCAATAATCCACATTACACAACATAATAAACAGAATCCATCATTCGCATTACACAAAATGATTATTTGTATCCATCATTCACAATACATAATTTAATAATCCGTCTCCACCATCCAAATTTCACATAAACTGAATCCCTCATTCAATAATCCACAACATAATAAACCGAATCTATAATCTATTAATATCCGAATCTGTAATGCCGAATCATCTAATAATTCATATTACGCAATATAATAATCATCGACAGTACACAGCATAATTTATTATCCACATTACACAACATAATTTATTATCCACATTACACAATGAATCCCTCATCCCATAGTCTATAGTGAGCAATATAAGCCGAAACCATCATCTATAATCCCTTTTACACAACATAATAAGCCAAATATATACGTATATTGCTTATTATCCAAATAATAAGCCATATATATATATACGTATATTGCTTATTATCCAAATAATAATCAATATACCATCCATCCAAATAATAATGCTCTTGCCCACATTATAAAATGTAAGCCTTAATCCATCATCCCATAGTTTACTTATATTGCACAGTATAAGCCGAAACTATCATCCGCAATCCATTTTATACAACATAATAAGCCATATACCATCCATCCAAATAATAATCCATTTTACACAACATTATAAGTTGAACAGTAGTTCGCACTAGTATATAGTAAAAGAAAGCTGTTGAGATTCTTTAATTATATTTAATATTTAAAATAAATTTAAAATGTTAATAAACTTAAAATTTCTAAATGCAGATGCAGCCTGGCATACAGATTCGAATGAAAAATATTTATTAAACAAGCCTAGTACAGACAAGCCTAGGACAGAGTTTTAGTTGGTTAAACCTTTCCTCTCTGATGGGACTGCTTACCATTAGATAAAAAATAACATTTTTAAAGATATCATAAAATGTTTATATTAGAAATAAGTCCTTGCGAACGAAATCAAGAGAACCTAGAACGAGAAATCTAGAACGAATCTTAGAGAAATCTTTTCCGAAACGAAATTCTGAATGTGGAATCGCGGGAGATTTCTTTAAATACTTTGAAGAATTTTTCCTGTACTGTTATCGCCTATATCAAAAACCAACTGCCATACCATGCTGAATATACCGGTTCTCGTTAGATCACCGAAGTCAAGCATCATTGGGCGCGGTCAGTACTTGGGTGGGTGACCACCTGGGAACACCGCGTGCCGTTGGCATTCACATATTTGGGACCTGTATGGCCGAGTGTCTAGCGCTCTGGCGCTCGGTGCCACAGGTTTCGGGTTCGAATCCCGGCGGTGCCGTGGAGTTTTGTAGTGGTTCAGAATCCACTTTAAGCCGTAGGTCCCGGCCTCCTATGACTGTAAAAGCATCACGGAGCCAAAGTCAGACTTCTACCTACGGGTGCTCCATCACAACAGGAAGCTGCTTCCTTCCCCTTCAATCATGAGTACGTATGGGCTCGTGGGCTTGACCTAGAAATGTCTGCCAAGTGGAATAAGAAACAACAACATATCAAAAACACTCAGTTCACTAATAAAGTTAAGTATAATAATGATTAATAAGTATAATTTGTATAGGTATAGGCTGTGTGTTTTACTTGCAAATATTTTTGAATAATATCATAATTTGTTAATTTTTTTCTATCGCATGATAGCATGTTAGAAAAAAAAATGTTATTTTTGTTTTAAAATATTTTCATCTATGTAAACTAGAAAGTAAAAGAATGTATAATGTATCTCGCTTATAAAACTGAATAAAATATAATCGACCTATTTACATAATATCTGTGCAATGCATTGATGGTTTTTAATTAGTTATTTTCAAATATAATTTGTAAAACAAACTAATAAATAATAGTTGAAATCTTTTAAATAAAAAAATAATTGAAATCTTTTTATTAAATGAAACAAATTTTACCTCATAGCTCGCTGAATTAATGTCAAAAAATGACAATTTTCTTAAAAATAATATGCTTAAAATTTTTTCTCTTATTTTCTAGCATTAAATTAAAGAGAAAACATAATTGTTAATGAAATTTTTTTTATTTATACAAATTGTTAATCAAAACTTCATGTTTATACAAACCGCAAATGAAAATTTTTTTATTTATACAAATTGTTAATCAAAACTTCTTGTTTATACAAACTGCTGATGAACTTTTTTTTATTTATACGAATAGTTAATCAAAACTTTTTGTTTATACAAAACGCTAATGAAAATTTTTTATTTATCCAAATTGTTAATCAAAAATTTTTGTTTATACAAACCGCTAATGAAAATGTTTTATTTATACAAATTGTTAATGAAAATTTCTTATTTATACAAACCATTAATGAAAATGTTTTATTTATACAAACTGTTAATGAAAATTTCTTATTTATACAAACCATTAATGAAAATTTTTATTTATACAAATTGTTAATCCAAACTTCTTGCTTATACAAACCGCAAGGAAATTTTTTTATTTATGCAAATTGTTAATGAAAATTTCTTATTTACGCAAATTTTTTATTTCAAAATCTGAAAAGACAGTAGAACATATAATCACGAATGTATCTATTAAATATTGATGTAAAACTTGACAGCAACTTCTTTTAAGGTGACAAGTTCTTTTTTCTTTTTTTTTTCTTCTTCTAAAAATTAATATTAACCAATAATAGATCTATATAAGATTAATACAAGGACATCACTGTCTTCTAAATTAAAAACTGTAAAAAAAAAATTAATGTTCATCCTCTGAACGAACACCAACTCTTGCAAGGACTTCAGCATGAGGACTTTCCAATAATAAAAAATTTATCAGATTAATCCTCTTCTGATTCTGAAGCACTTGATCATAAATCAAAAAAAGATGCGTCAGACAAGATTCAATTTGGGGAAGGCCCCCTCGGGTGGTTCTGAATCGGGAGAATTCTCTGAATGAAGCAGCAGCAACATCCAGAGCAGGGGTGGGGGGGACTCTGGGGATCTTTAATCACTCTCGTGACTCAGCGCCCCCGTCCTGTGGGGGCATCGCCGGCCACTTGTTTGTCAACCCCAGAGTAATATCACGGAATGGCCTTTCTGTTCTTTTTTTTATTCTTTTTTTTTTCTTTTTCATAACTCGAATCCGTTCTTTTTTTGTTCGTGCCACCCCAGACACAGGAGGCCATGCATAAACGATTTGCCATATAGGAAATTGGATAGTTTCGTGCTTTAGTGATGATTGTATGCATGCATGCATGTATGCGTGCTGGCCCCCTCTCTCATTTTTTTTTTTTTTTTTTTTTTGTTATTGTTGTTCTTATGATTCGTCTTGCGGTGGAACGATTATGGTTACGATTACGAAGTATTTTCTGGGATGATATGCAATATGGAAAATGTGCATAAGTCGTAAGAACCCATAACATAGTAGATGGGATGTGGTGCTTCCGTGTGGTTTTGGGTTGCCACTTTTGGATTAGGGGTTTTGTGTGTGTAATGTGAGGAGTTGATGAATTAATTTTGGTGTGAAGTGCGGTCCTTTGGAATGGTTTTTATTCATAATGCTATCTCGTGAGAGGTTGATGGAAATGGAGTATTAAATAGGCGGGAAAAAATTGCAATTACGTATTTGGTGCATTCAACAATATGGGCGTAGAATATGCTTTATGTTTTATTAATGAATGATTTTTACATTGAAATGAATGCAATTATTTATTAACTGGAAGTTATGCACAGTACAGTCAACCCTGGTTCAACCCCTCCCCCTTCCCCCCCAAAAAAAATAGCTTATTAATGCTTCGCCATAAAATGTGGCGATTTGACTGAGGATTATGCATGGATTAACTCTGTTAAATGTTTAATAAGATAATGGTTCATGTTCAGAGCAAAAAAGGTATTCATTGTTTCATGTAATATTTCTGTACTGTTATTAATTTAGTTTATAGAATGTTGACACACATGAAAAGTAAAATACATGCATGAATATGTGGAATTTTTTTAATTCGACAAAAATTAACAAAAACGTGTATTTTTTTTATTTGAAATGAACAAAACAAAAAATTTTTTAATTAAAAGTGAACAAAAACGTGTATTTTTTTTTTTTTTTAATTTGACAAAAATGAATAAAAACTTTACATAAATGCTACTAACTGAAAAAAATACGTAAAACACATCACATTGACTTGCATCTATGCAGGCATGCATTGAACTAAAATATTGATACTATTTTAAAGTATAGCTGAGTGATAGCCAATCGAGTGATTTAAAGCAAAACTGCAAGAGAAAAATTTTAATGTTTACAACAGAAATGCGAATTACTAAATATATTTATAACCTTTCAGTTCAAAGCATATATATAACATCATTGAAAATATACAGTTAAAATTTTATTAGATTCTGAAAACTATCATAACACTTATGATTGTTATCGTATATCCTGTATATTAAAAAATAGTTTTTCAGAAATTCAACTGAATATTTTGAATGTGTGAATTCTGTATCCCAACTTCTCCACTTCCAATGACTCTAGAAACAAAACTAAAGGTCTGACCTTTAAAACAAAACAATGAATAAAAGTTTCGATATTTTTTTCCACGAAATACTTGTTAAATGCTTGTGTATAACAAGTTATTTTTACGTGGTCAATTACCTAACTAAAAAATTGTCATAAACTAACTGTTATTTTAAATCAAGGACAAAATTTTGAACTGTCAGTGGTTCCACAGTCAAATTATATATGATATTCAGGACAGTGTCCTATATGATATGGGATGATATTCAGGACAGTCCTATTGTAAAAGAACCTGGATTCCTCTGTTCATGTGGCAGTGATCGAGGTGTCTAGACAGCCTCGTGACATTACAAGACATTCCCATTCACGAATTTCGTAGACATTTCTATTTCAAAAAAGAAATTCCTAATGCTCCAAGCTATTATCATTTATCATACTCTCGTAAACATCATATACTAAGATCATACATTCAATTCATTGATCAAATTTCTTTTACCATTATATTTTACTAGAATAGTATATAAATAAAATTATAATGAATTGTTCTTAATGTTTGTAACTGAACTATTATAAAAAGTTACAAATTTCAAAGCTATGCCGTTACACTACGATTTCGGAATTCTTAAAGATTGTAGCATAAACTAATGTTGTCTCTTTGGGATTTGTTGTCTAAAAACCCTTGTAATCACAAGGGGATAGCATAAAAAATTCGAATTTTCATTAGGGAATGATACATAATATTCGATTTCCCATTAGGGAATAAGTATGAAAAATATACGAATTTAAAGTAAAAAAGTTATTGAAATAGAAAAGTTTTAAAATTAAAAGAATTATAAAAGAACATATTAAATGACCTTTAGAGATATTTCGAATCTATTCACAAGTTAAAACATTTTTTTTTTTTTTTATCTTTGATTGATTCAATGTGATGTGCAACATTATGTGCTCATTTATATCAAATCAGAAAACCTTAAAAATTTATTTCAATACTTAATAACTTTTATTTTCATAAGATAATAAAATTATTTTCTTTGAAGAAAATGTTTTTTGTTTGTCATAAAAAATAAGCAAATTTATTTTGTTCATGAAAAATAAGAAAATATTTCATAATACGTTTGTAATGAATGGTTGGCAGCTGAAATAAAAGGAAATATAATCAATCCTATCAACTGCAGCTATTTGATAGGTTTACTTATTGAAGCTCTCTGAATTCTATTCGGAGTTTTATTTATACTCAAATACATCGCCACAAGCCATAGTCATTTTATCGTAACATTAGCAAAAGGCATATTTATTTGTAATCGTAAGTCTGTTGAGAAAAGCTGCTCCAAAAGCTATGTTGACGTTAAATTGCATAATTATTTCATAAAATATTTAGCTATTTCATGAAATAATGGCTGAAGTCAGTTAAAGGTCGAGTGCATTGATAACTACTTTATATTATCGTTTCTATGAAATAACTAATTATTCTATAAAATCAACTAATGAAAAGAAGTTAGGCTGTAAAAAAAACGCAGTTCAGTATACAAAATTTTATCGGTAAAGATACAAACCACAATAAAATCATTTGTCACAACAAGGATTATTTAAAATAATCAGAATTCGCTGCGTACATATTTTTTTAAATAAGCACATTTGATGTTGATACACTGCTTTAAATTGTTACATTTTATGTGGCTACACTGTTTTATGTAACCACACTGCTTTAAGTTGTCACTCTGTTTTTATGTTGCTATACCTTATGTTGCCACTGTTTTATGTTGCCCTACTGCTTTGTATTACAGTTTTAATTTACCGCATTTCTTTAAATTGTCACTTTTTATATTCCTTCACCTTATGTTTCCACGTTGTTTTATGTTGCTACAATGTGTTATGCAATTAAACTGTTGTATGTCGCCATACTGCTTTAAATTGACACAGTAATTAAAGTTGCACATTGTTTTACGTTGTCATACTGCTTTAAATTTTTATAGTGTTTCATGTCACATTGATTTATACACGAATTCCTTTTGAATCCTTCAATAAGATAATTTATGTGTTCAGTTATAATTATAATAAAACTAGAAATACCATCGTTCCAATCTACATGAGAACACCTGCCTCCGTATGAATACAAGATGCATTATTAGTTTATGTGTATATAATCGAGGTTTTCAAATCTTACTTATATCCTAAATAGTATGAATGAACGAATGCTTTCTTTTCGATGATTGGCAATTAGTGGTTTTGCCCTGCAAATAGGTGTTGCGCATCAGTGCAGTATTTATATAAAGAATGAAATTGAACGTCATCAAGTTGTTTAAAAATCTAGCGAAAAGTTAACAACGTAAAACAGAGAGAGAGAGAGACTCCTGCGTTGTTTAATCCAAAATGCTTTGTCTGGAAATGCAATCTTCTGTCCTTTTATAATTCCCCCCATTTTCAGAACGCTTATGGGCACAATCGAAAACTCAAGCAATCCGATTTTCTTTTCTCTTCTGTGCAATTAACGAAATGGTTCTAAAGCTTCGAATCCACCCACCCGCCCGCCATTCGAATAGAGAATCCGTCAAAGAGTAAAAAGAAGAAAAAAACCGACAATTTTCCTCTCCTTTTCTCAAAAAACTGGCAACAACAAAAGAGCCAGACTGAAAGGTGGCAATAGTTTGAGCGGGATGCACCTGATTCGTTAATAACTTTCGGATTAAGTGGGCACTTCCCGCGAGCTTTAATTTTCTCGAATATTCGAACACCTTTTCAATGGAATAATATAAAAATGGCTAAAGCTGCGAATATAGCAACAATAAAAAAAATGGTACAGAGGGAAGGGGGAATGGTACATGTCTATGTAGTATATGCGTCAAGCCTCGTTGACTTCAACAGTCAATCGTTAGAGTCAATTTTTTAAAAAATTCACCCCGTAATCCATTGGTGATTGGTACTCGTGGCTCTAGCCTCCATTGAAAAGACTCCCCGAATGGTATTGAAATAGCCCCAAAAGCTTTATCCAAATCCCCTCCCCCCTTCTGGTATGGTAGACTTATTTTTTTATTTTATTTTATTTTGTTTCGCTTTTTGGCAACAAACCGAACGATGCGGTAAAATGTCGAAAATTGGAAGTGGTTTTCGAAGACTACAGAACAATGCGGCTTTATTTCGGCCATTTTTGATGGAGTCCTTCCAATGAGGGAATTCGCAGACTTCAAAGAGAGGATTTTTTTTTATATTGTTTTATTTGCTTGCCTCCATGGGTGGCAACCCCAAGTGGTTTGATACGCTTTTAACAGCTTTTTGGGAAAAGAGTTGGTAGTTATTGTTTGAAGGTTGTCTTCTCTGAAGCACATCTGCTTTTAAATGATTTTCTGATTTGGCTTTTTTATTTCTATCTGTCCTTTTGATTCTAATATTTGTTAAATGAATTACTTTTAGGAAAATGGAATTCTATTTCAATGAATGGTGAAAGTTTTACAGTCCCTTTAGGTCATTGTTATTTAACGTAGTTTTCACATATGATGTCAGAGTATGCTTTGAAAAGTATTATTTGACAATTAAATTAACTAAATGTTATCAGAAGAAATTTTACTCTAATACCAGAAAAGTAGAATTTAAATGCTTTTTTGTATTTTTTCTGCTTATTTTTATATTTTTATGGCCTTTTTAGTCTTATTACTGTCTTTTCAGTTTGGTATTGAATTTGTGATTAGAGCCTTCTTTGCTCTTTTCAAGGTTATTCTCTATTCGAAGATATTTTGGTAATTGCTTGAATTACTTAAAAGAGAGTAATTGCTTGAATTAATAAACAGGTTCCGGTAACTATTAACATGTCCCAAATCATGTATTTTTCATTTCACAATATTTAAATCGTTTCAATATTTTTTTTTTAAATAAAAAATATTTTAGAAAATATTCGTTTGTTTAAGAATTCTAATTTTTTGGAATTATTTTCCGAGATTTTTTTTTAATTGTAGAATGTGCATTTAGTTAATAAGTTAAATGATTCTAATTTCAATGTCAAATATAAAATAGTTTTCACTGCTATTTCTCTTGATTTTATGATATTTTATGCTTTCATTTTCTATTTTTTATTTATTTATTTATTTTATTTTATTTATTTTATTTTTCTTCATTCCTTAACTGAGTATTTTTTTTTTTTTTTTTTTTTTTTTAAATGCGTGGTGTTAATTCGTTATCAAATTTTTTCAAACCGTCTTTATTAACAGTTTCTTCGAATATTCTTTGCAATTTGATATATAAATCCAATATTTCTTTGTCTTGAAGAAAACTCGATAATTAATTTTACGAAATAAATGTTTCCAAAAAATATTTTTGATAAATTATAAATTAAAGAAAGAGAAAACTAATAATAAAAATAAGAATTAAGACTTAATAATAATAATTGGTTTTTCTACTTCATTTGTTTTTAGAAATTAATATCTTAGCAATTAACAAAACAATACTTTATACACAACAAAGAACAAAACTTGTATTCCAAAAAGGGTTGATAATTTCATATTCTTTGTGAATAGAATCGGATAATTAAAGATGGACAAAAGAGATGACATCAAAGCGAGTAAATACTCCGTAATAAATCTCTTTCTTCTCGTCTAATTAAACCCAATAAGTGCCGATTGATAAATGCAGCAGTCGCAGTCACAACAACTCAGCTGAATTAACAAATTAATTAACGAAAAGATCATGAGCATCCTCAAGAAACTGCAAACCGTGTTGCCACAAATGCCGAAATAAACTTTTCTTTTTACTTTTTCATTTTTCTTCTTTTTTTTTTTTTTTAAACCCGTCATGCCTTCTCTCGAAAAATATTCATCTTCTTTATGTCGTATGTTTTGTTCGATTTTTCTTCATATCATTAATTTCATTTATTCTTCACCTTTATTATTAATTAGCTACTTAAGAAAAAAAAAAAAAAAAAAAAAAAAAAAAAAAATGGCGAATGAACGTGAATTATTTCCTCTAAAACGGGAAGCTTTTTGTAGAAAGAGTAAGAGAGAGGGAGGGGTTCCAAATTGCAATTAGTAATTTTTTTTTTTTTTTTATTTTACGTTTTTATTATTATTTTTTCATTTGAATTTTTTTTTTTTTTTTTTAAATAATGAAAAAGAGAAGTTTAGAAAAATAATAACGAGATATCTAAAAAAAAAATAATCCAGCTCTATAATAGAAACATTGCATTTTTATTACATTTTTTTTTTTCTAATGATTTGTTGATATTTTTTTATGTTCCTTTCCCCTCATAAAATTAAACAACCTTTCAAGAAAAAAAATTAAAAAAGAAAAGTTTATTTTCGAACGTTATGAGATAAAATTCTTTTTTTGTTCATTTCATTTCATTTCATGCCGAAGAAATGTGTGAAAAAAAAAAATAAATATCGTTTGCTAATCCATTCCGAAAATTATTTCTGCAAGAAAAATGGTTCTGGGGAGATAAAAATGTAGTTTATTGCGATAAATAATTACAATAATAATATCAATCGAAAGAAAAATAATGAGTGAAGAAAAAAATTCATTTTTAATGTTATTTAAACTGAAGAATTATTGCTCTCAAATATCATCTCGCGAAGCTGGGAGAAATTAACCATGATAAAGTGATCTCGAACTAAATTGTGCTCGTTAAGTTTTATCAAGTGGAAAGAAAGAATAATGAAATATTGAAATTTCATAAATAAGACACTTCAGTGAGTAATTTCTATTGATTAAATCACAATTACGTTTCTTTATTTTATTTCTTTTTTTTACTATCTCAGGTTTCTGTTCATCATTATTGTGATGTAATTAAATATCTCAAGTAAGTTTCTAGAATTCTAAAAAAACTTAATTGCTGTTAGTATTTTGACAGCGTGAAATATAATTAATTGGTAATTCCAGGTATATATTTTCAAGTGCAAAACTCTTTCAAATTGTTGGTGGTAAAAGAAGAAAATTTGCCCAAACCACTACAGAATATTATTATTCCAATATTAATATATATGAGAGTATTATTATTCCAATTATATTATTATTCCTGTAGAGTATTGTACAGTTTTTAGCAAAGGTTTTTTTTCCACTACGTTAACTGATTTGAAGTAAGAAATTTAATAATAATTAGGATACCATGCATTTTTATAATATTTTTTACATTTAGAATACCATGCATTTTTATAATATTTTTTACAATTAGGATACCATGCATTTTTATAATATTTTTTACAATTAGGATACCATGCATTTTTATATTAATTTTTTTAAATTAGGATACTATGCATTTTTATATATTTTTTTGTCATTGGCTCTAAAATTTCATGAATTTTTAATTCATTTTAAATATTTTTGTCACATTAAAATCATACGAGTGGCATATAGTTTTAAAAACTAGTCAATACAATTCAAACTAATGTTAAAAGTTTCGTAACTTTGCCATGTTCTATATATATTTAGATTTCCCTTACATTTAGGGGGATCTCTCTATCACTCTATATTTATATTTAGAGGGATTATATCTCTTTATATTATCTTTTTATATATAGAGATCCCTGTCATTAGAAAATTCCTCTATATTTTTTTATTAAAAATATGAGAGTATTATTATTCTAATTATATTATTATTCTCATAGAGTATTGTGCAATTTTAGCATAGGGGTTTTTTTTTCCACTACATTAACTGATTTGAATTGAAGAAATTTAATAGAAGGGTTAACAATTAAAATATTATGCGTTTTATATGTTTTTTGTCATTAGCCCTAAAATTTCAAGAATTTTTAATTCATTTTAAATATTTTTGCCACGTTAAAATCATGCAAGTGTCATATATAATGGAAAAACCAGTCTATACAATTCAAACTAATGCTAAAAGTTTCGCAACGTTGCCATATTTTTTTAAACATATATATTTAGACCCATTAGATTTAAATCACAGTTCATATGCAGAAAAACTAAATTCTTGTTATATAAAACCCTTATTAGGCCTATTTTGAACTCTGAAACTTGGACTTTGGAAAGATCTGAAGAGGGCCATTTAGGTATATTTGAGCAGAAGGTTTTAAGGACTATCCTTAGAGTTGTTAATGAAAGTGATTGTTGGAAAAGACGGTACAATACAGAAATATATATATTATAATTGCTATAAAGACCCAGATATTATAAAATTTATTAAGATTAATAGATTAAACTGGGCTTCTCATGTATTTAGAACAAAGGATTTAAATCCCGTGAAAAAGGATGGTAGTGGCAAAGCCATAGGGAAGAAGAGGACGACCCAAGTTAAGATGGATAGACGCAGTTGAAAAAGATTTTGCTCTACTAAAGGTTATGAACTGGAGGACCCTTCTCACCCAGAAGGATGCATGGAAATCTCTTCAAAGGAAATCCCTGGCCCACTCTGGGCCGTCATGTTATTGATGATGATAATGAGACACATTAGGAGATCCTCTATATTTTTTGATCAAAAATTAAAATAAAAAATAATTTCAAATTTCTGCAGTGTTTCATGAATTTAAAATAAATTTATAAAACATCTAAATTCTATACATCAACCGCTTATATAAGATTCCATATTATTTCATTAAAGCAAAAAAAAATATCATCATACTAGTATACTGATTTAAATTCATTGTTGTATGATAAAAGCAGCGATTTTAAAGCTATTAGCTCTGCTTTTTTGAAAAGCCCAGAGACTTCAAATCTTGTCTTTAATCTGCATCAACTTTCTCATCAAAACCTTCATTAACTCACTAAATAACCTATAAGTCTTTTCTTTAAAAAAAAAAAAAAAAAGAAAGAAATTAAAAAAAGAAAGGAAAAAAAAAAAAAAACTTTTTTTTTCTCAGGTGCTTTTTCCAAAATCTAATTCTAAAATTCTTTCGTAGAATTTTATTTTTTTTTCCATCCATGCATGGAGGTTAATACTCTAATAATTAGTAGACGTAGTAGAAGCGCGTCATTTATGTATTCAAATATTAATTATGCATACATGTTTCTGCTTCCAGATTATCATCAAACTTTATTTTGACGATAATGAAGGATTTTCTTTACTCAAATTCTTTCTTTTTTTTTAATGTTGTTGTATTCTTATCCTATGTGTTTTTTTTTTTTTTTTTTTTTTTTTTTTTTAGTCTTTATTGAATTTGAACTCTAAAACTTTAGACAGATTGGCTACGAACGTAAATTTTAATGAGCATTGAAGTTGAGTTTGTAATTAGATTATATTTGTAAACTGCAAAATCTCCCTCTCTTTTATGTATATGAGAAAAATGAAAGTTGATTTTTTTTTTTTTATTCTTTCTAATTAGTGTTTCTTTCAAAGCACGTTCGAACTTAATTTGGAAAAATATCAGCCCTGCATTAAATGCAAATAGATATAGGTGCGCACAGAAAGAAAACATCAAGTGAAAATGGTGTTTTTTCTAATCATGTCTACAAATTAAATCATAAGCGTGTTTGGCAAAAATCACATTCGATTTAAGCAGATATTTTCTCATCCAATTTTTTGAATAAATTGCATAAAATGCAGTTGTAAATGATTTTGGAGGGCTATTAACATACCTGGCTGCGTGTTTTGCGCTAATGATTTTTCTCTCTTTAAGCGTGGATGTGTTTTCGAATGATGAAAAACATGTTTGTAAAAATAGGAATGCTTTTTCTTTTCTCTTTCGATCTTAAGTTAATAGTGGTTGTAAGAAAAGAATGATTTAATTGTCTCTCATTTATTCGTACACATTTTTTAGTCTTAAAAGATTTCTACGACATTTATTTCTAAATTTTGTTACGTTTTAAATATATTGTATTTAACGAAAGTACAGGAAAATTTATTTAAAACATTTTGTTTGGTAATCACTATTAAATTAGGACTTATTTTTATTATTGGAATATATTAGATTAATTATTAATTCGATTTTCTTGATAGATATTTTATGACCTAGCTATAATGCGGCTTACAGCAACACAAATACGGTTATAACGTGAATGAAATGTCCTAATGTCCTGTTAAATGTCTTAAAAAAAAGATTTAAAAAATTCTTTTCAGTAATTATGCAGAAATGAATTGTTACTATACTACCGCATTTTCAATTGATTTATAAAAGAAAGTTAATAAAAGGTGTCACAATTACAGTAGTTAACTGTTCTAAAAGAAAAAGATTGTAAAAATGAAATACATGTACACATGTTAAGTACAATGTATACTTAGTACTGCATTTTTAGTTTGCTCTCGTAAAAGTTAAGAATTGGAGGACCCTTGTCACCCAGAGTAATGCATGGAAATCTCTTCAAAGGAAAGCCTTGGCCCACCATGGGCTATCTTGCTATTGATGATGATGATGAGACACATTAGAAGATCCCTCTATATTTTGTCATTGAAAATTAAAATAAAAAATAATTTTATATTTCTGCAGTGTTTCATAATTTTAAAATAAATTTATAAAACATTCAAATTCTATACATCAAATATGTATTGAAGGTTCCATATTATTTCATTAAGGAAAAAAAATATATATATCAGCATACTAGTATACTGATTTAAATTCATTGTTGTATGATAAAAGCAGCGATTTTAAAGCTATTAGCTCTGCTTTTTTGAAAAGCCCAGAGACTTCAAATTTTGTCTTTAATTTGCATCAACTTTCTCATCAAAACCTTCATTAACTCACTAAATAACCTATAAGTCTTTTCTTTAAAAAAAAAAAAAAAAAGAAAGAAAAAAAAAGAAAAAAAAAAAAACTTCTTTTTTCTCAGGTGCTTTTTCCAAAATCTAATTCTAAAATTCTTTCGTAGAATTTTATATTTTTTTCCATCCATGCATGGAGGTTAATACTCTAATAATTAGTAAGACGTAGTAGAAGCGCGTCATTTATGTATTCAAATATTAATTATGCATACATATTTCTGTTTCCAGATTATCATCAAACTTTATTTTGACAATAATGAAGGATTTCTCTTTACTCAAATTCTTTCTTTTTTTTTTTTTTTTTTTTTTCGTCTTTATTGAATTTGAACTTTAAAACTTTTAGACAGATTGGCTGCGAACGTAAATTTTAATGAGCATTGAAAGTTGAGTTCGTAATTAGATTATATTTGTAAACTGCAAAATCTCTCTCTCTCTTTTATGTACATGAGAAAAATGAAAGTTGATTTTTTTTTCTTTCTAATTAGTGTTTCTTTCAAAGCACGTTCGAACCTAATTTGGAAAAATATCACCCCTGCATTAAATGCAAATAGATATAGGTGCTCATAGAAAAAAATTATCAAGTGAAAATGGTGTTTTTGTAATCATGCCTACAAATTAAATCATAAGCGTGTATTTGGGAAAAATCGCATTCGATTTAAACTGATATTTTCTTATCCAATTTTTTGAATAAATTGCGTAAAATGCAATTGTAAATGATTTCTGGAGGGCTATTAACATACCTGGCTGCGTGTTTTGCGCTAATGATTTTTATCTCTTTAAGCGTGGGTGTGTTTTCGAATGAGGAAAAACTTATTTATAAAAATAGGAAAACTTCTTTTTTCTCTGTCGATCTTAAGTTAATAGGGGTTGTAAGAAAAGAATGATTTAATTCTCTCATTTATTTGTAAACACTTTTTAGTCTTAAAACATTTCTACGACTTTTATTTCTACATTTTGATACGTTTTAAATTTATTACATTCAATGGAATTAAAGTGACGTTTATGAAAAATATTTTGCTTGATAATCACAATTAAATTCTGACTTACTTTTTTATTAATGGGATATATAAGACTAATTATTAATTCGACTTTCTATACAGATATTTTATGACCTAATTATAATGCGGTTTACAGCAATACAAATACGGTTATAACGGGGTTAAATGTCCTCCCAAAAAGGTTAAAAAATTCTTTTCTGTAATTATGCAAAAATAAATTGTTACTATATTTCCACATTTTCAATTAACTTATAAAAGAAAGTTCGTAAAAGGTAGCACAATTACAGTAGTTTACTGTTCTGAAAGAAAAATAGTGTAAAAATGAAATACAGGTACAAATGTTAAGTACCATACATACTTAGTACTGCATTTTTATTTTGCTCTACTAAATGTTAAGTATGGGAGGACCCTTGTCACCCAGAGGAATCGATGGAAAATCTCTTCAAAGGAAAGCCGTTGCCCACTCTGGGCCATCGTGCTATTGATGATGAAAGATACATTAGAAGATCCCTCTATATTTTTTGATTAAATATTAAAATAAAAAATAAACTTAAATTTCTGCAGTGTTTCATGAATTTCAAATAAATTTATAAAGCATTTAAATTCTATACATCAACCGCTTCTATACGGTTCCATATTATTTCATTAAAAAAAAAAAAATATCAGCATACTAGTATACTGATTTTAAGTCATTGTTTTAAGATAAAAGCAGCGATTTTAAAGCTATTAGCTTTGATTTTGAAAAGCCCAGAAACTTCAAATCTTGTCTTTAATCTGCATCAACTTTCTCATCAAAACCTTCATTAACTCACTAAATAACCTATAAGTCTTTTCTTTAAAAAAAAAAAAAAGAAAGAAATTAAAAAAGAAAGGGAAAAAAAAAGAAAAAAACACTTTTTTTTTCTCAGATGCTTTTTCCAAAATTTAATTCTAAAATTCTTTCGTAGAATTTTATATTTTTTTCCATCCATGCATGGAGGTTAATACTCTAATAATTAGTATACGTAGTAGAAGCGCGTCATTTATGTATTCAAATATTAATTATGCATACATATTTCAGTATTCAGATTATCATCAAACTTTATTTTGACGATAATGAAAGATTTTCTTTACTGAAATTCCTTTTTTTTTTTTTTTTTTTTTAATGTTGCTGTATTCTTATCCTACGTGCTTTTTTTTTCGTCTTTATTGAATTTGAACTTTAAAACTTTAGACAGATTGGCTGCGAACGTAAATTTTAATGAGCATTGAAGTTGAGTTTGTAATTAGATTATATTTGTAAACTGCAAAATCTCTCTCTCTTTTATGTATATGAGAAAAATGAAAGTTGATTTTTTTTTTTTTTTTATTCTTTCTAATTAGTGTTTCTTTCAAAGCACGTTCGAACTTAATTTGGAAAAATATCAGCCCTGCATTAAAGGCAAATAGATATATAGGTGCAGAGAAAGAAAGCACCAAGTGAAAATGGTGTTTTTCTAATCATGCGTACAAATTAAATCATCAGCCTGTTGGGGAAAAAGCCATTCGATTTAAGCAGATATTTTCTCATCCAATTTTTTGAATAAATTGCATTAAATGCAATTGTAAATGATTTCTGGAGGGCTATTAACATACCTGGCTGCGTGTTTTGCGCTAATGATTTTTAGCGTGGGTGTGTTTTCGAATGATGAAAAACTTATTTATAAAAATAGGAAGACTTCTTTTTTCTCTTTCGATCTTAAGTTAATAGTGTTTGTAAGAAAAGAATGATTTAAATCTCTCATATATTTGTAAACACTTTTTAGTCTAAAAAAATATCTACGACTTTCATTTCTAAATTTTGATACGTTTTTAATGTATTGTATTCAATGAAACTAAAGGGAAATTTATGTAAAATATTTTGCTTGGTAATTATGATTAAATTATGACTTATTTTTATTCATGGGATATATATGACTAATTAATATTTCCATTTTCTTTATAAATACTTGATGACATAGCTATAATGCGATTTAAAACAATACTAATACTGTTATAAAGTTAATTAAGATGTCCTCCTAAAAAAAAATGAGCTGTCATCAGATAAAAAAAATTATTTTTACTAATTATACAGAAATAAATTGTTAGTATAGAATTGTATTTTCAATTACCTTATAAAAGAAAGTTTGTAAAAGGTGGTACAATTACAGTAGTTTACTGTTCCGAAAGAAAAATATTGTAAAAATGAAATCCAGGTACAAATGTCAAGTGGAATATATACTTATATTTATATTTTACAGTTAATTTCATCCTTTAATAATCGCACTTTTAAATAGGAATATTTGGTAATATTTTAATTTTATAAATGTCAATTGAATAGGCATTTTTTTGTGGTTAATTAAATAGATATTGTTTTCGTTGTTAACTCAATAGGCATTTTTGTTGTTGCCTATTGATTTAATGAAGAGCAACTCAATAGGTATTGTTTTTTTGTTATTGTTAACATTCTTATGTCGGATATCTCTACAGTTTGATGTAAGAAAAAAAAATGTTGTTAACTCAATATGTATTGTTTTGTTGTTTATAACTCAATAGGAATTGATTTTTTTGTTGTTGTTGTTAACTCAATAGGCATTGTTGTTTGTTGTTGTTATTAACTCAATAGGCAATTTTGTTTTCAACTCAGTAGGGATTTTTTTTTTTTTTTTTTTTTTTTTTTTTTTTTTTTTTTTTTGATAACTCAATAATTATACTTCGTATATATCCAATATACTCCGTAGGTATTTAATGTTAATTGAATAGACATTGTTTTATATTATTAGAAATAGGCTTTCAATGTTAACTCAGTAGGTATTAATTTTTTTATTGCATAAAAAGTTCAATTCTGTTTTCATTCTCATCATATTTATCCCTTTTCTTTCAAAATAAGGCGAGTATAAGATTTGTCACTAAATGATCGCATTTTGAGAGATTTGTAATGTATTTTTTTTATATTTTAATTTACAAACTAGACGGTAATTTTAGTTATGAATGTGTTGCTCCATAAGATAATATTAAATTTTGTTACTGTAATTTTCCTAACATTAATTACTTACTAACAAACGAAGAATGGGATTGTTTCAATTCGTCAAATTTCTGCATTTTACTAATCAAAGACCTGGATCTGCACCCTAAAATAATCAAATTCTCACTTAAAAAATCAATTTTTGTTTGTTTAAAAGTATTTATTAGTTTTCGAAATTTATGTTCATGCTTAGTATTTCTTTAAAAATTTAAATTTCAAAATAAATAGACAAACAATATTTTTCAAACATTGATATTGTTATTTTAAACAACTTTTTTATTTTAACTTTCTTCACGCGCTTCTTATCTTGATAAGAAACTAGATAGAAGATTGTTTTATCTTAATTTTTTTTTCTTTTTTTTTTTTTTTTTTTCTTCTTCCTCCTCCCCCGAAAGTTGACTTACGTAAAAGAGCTTCTATTCTTTATTTTATTTAACGCAAATATGGGTGAATGGCGGAAGCAACTATGTTAAAACATTTATAGAAAAGTTAACAATTTTAGTCAATGCTCGCTTTTGGATTTCTAATAATAGAACTTTAAAATAAAAATGAATTTTTAAAAAAAATATTTTCAATGTTTGCAATAACTGGACTGTAAAAATATTTGCTTGCAATTCTATTCATACATAAAAAGAAAAGAACTATTATTCAAAAAATTCTTTTAATGACTTAATTTTTAACTGTAACAATAAAAAATATATTTTTATGCGTGAATTCCAAATTAAAATGGATGCTATCCATCACAAAAATAGAGCCACTGAAAAAAACATTCATACGTCTTTCATTTTTTTCTCTCTTGCTCTCTCTTTACATATTTAGCCAGTTTAAAAATATTAGCAAGAAAGATATTTTAAGTGCTGCAATGAAAAGAACGGAAAATAGTTCTTGCAGCTCAAAACTAAGAAAATTATAGTGTAATTATTCTGCCCTAAACTTCATCTTTTTATTTTTATCTCGTTTTTTTTTTTTTTTTTTTATTCATATTTTCATTTTGCTTGCAATTTTCTGGTGGATTTTTTTTTCTTATGTTTCTTGGATTCCTTTAACATAATTTCCTTTAAATTTGAATTGTTAAGTCATTCACGCAGTTCTGAGTTTTTCTAATCTTTGTTTTTGGTTTTTGTTCGTAGAATATATTTTTTTTTTGCTATTATTGCATTTAATTGTTTGTTTGAGCCTTTGAAATTGCTTTGTGTGAAAAACTAAACATTGAAAAATGGTAGCATATCTGCTAACAATATTTTAGTAAAGTGTTTAGCATATAGTATGTTATAAACTTTAAAAAATATATAAATTTATTAAATTTTATATTTCGAAGATTTTTTTGAATAACATCTTATTATCAGTAGTAAAGAATTATTTGTACGATAAATGTGAGTACGATAAATATATTTGAATGTAAATACGATAAATAAATAATGGTACTTTTAAAAATACATAAATTTATTAAATTTTATATTTCAAAGATTTTTTTTGAAGAACATCTTATTATCAGTAGTGAAGAATTATTTATATGATAAATGTGAATACGAATGTTAATACGATAAATAAATAATAAAAAAACTTTTTAATGGTGTTATTTATTATTATTTTTTAATTTTATTAAATAATTAAAAATGTTAAGGCAAAACATTAAACTGTTTGCTTTATTTTAGATATTAATAGTGAGAATTTAATAGTACCAAAATTGGTTGCTAATCAATATTTTTTCTAATTCTGGTTTGATTTTTTTTTTTAAATAAGTTTTCTTACGACCAGGTCAAAAATAGAATTGATGCAATACATAATCACAGACCCTTCATTATTTAGTTTGTTTGATTATATTTTTAAAAAATTTCCGAAATTTTACGTAGCTTTTCTTCAGAGAAAAGTTTACAATTTCTGATATTATGTCGTAAACATTTTTGGAAATTTAAAAGCTATAAAAATTATTTAGGAAAAAACGTATCCAATAAAATGTAGAGTTTATATAAATTTTAGAAACCAATTATTTTTTATTTTTAATAAATAAATGAAAAGTAAAGTAATTAAAATTAGGCTCTTCACTTTTTTTTTTGCTTCGCTTATTTTCATTTTGGTAAAATTGCAGAATAGGGGCCATTGGAATTTGGCATCAAAATGTTTTTTCGCCAAAGTGTGCAAAGTAACGAGTTTCGATTGTAAGTGTAGTAAATTGTAAACAATACATTAATTAAAATACCTAGGATTAATTTTATTTTTATTTTCTAATCTTAAATAATCTATTTCATTATCAGAAATTATTTTCAAGAAAAGATTTGATGCTACCATCTTTTACAAATAACCTATTTTTCATTATCCATAAAACCTATATTCAATGTCTTTCTGATGAGGAAAGTTTTATTAATAAATTATTCATCAAGATATTTAAAAAGGCCAGAAAATAAAATTCAATTCATCTGCCATTTTTAAAAAGTTAAAATCCAATATGACAGCCTGTTTAGCCTGGTATAATTCCTCTTGCTGTAATAATCATATATATATATATATATATATATATGGGTGGGTGTCAATGTGTCACCTCAACACTCAGGGGACGTGAGGGAGGAAACCCCTTAGGCATCACGCATGCGTCATTAGGGAAAGAGTGCAAATGAGTCACAGGTAATGAAAAACCATTCAAATTTCTGTCAACTTTAAAGCACAGTACATAAAGGCAGTGCCGTCCCGTTCCAATTACTGCATTGCACTTTTTTTATCCATTATTTCAATTTTAAATATACACGATCACAAAAAAAAAATTGGAAATTTCACCCCTTTTTAACTTTTATTATTATTTTCCCTTTAAAAGATTAAAAGGTTAACTTTTTGTTATTAGCATTATTTATTTTTCCCTTTTTATTCATTCATTTTTATATTTTTGTAGAAATAAATTAAGTTCTTGTAATAATATTTAGTTCTACTGATTATTCACGCGGCTTGATGGCCAATTGGCTAGTGCTCAGGATTTTGGTAGCACAATATCACTATTACAGGCTTCAAGTTAGAATACTGGCGGGTGCATGTATATTGTGAGTGGTTCGGAATGCACTTTAAACTGTAGGTCCTGGTCTAATTAGCCTAAAGTGTGCACAAAATGATCGTAGAGCGACAAACCAAACCACACCAAATATGCTTATTTACACATTTTTTTTTCAAAGAGGGTTTATAACATTTATATATTAAAATTTATACTACGTACACTTCTGCTTTCTAATTCTTTTACACATCTGGGGTAGGGGCAGTTGGAAATTTTAAAATGATTAACTTTTTGTTAAAAGGGTTTGTTAATAGCATGTATATTGTGAGTGGTTCGGAATGCACTTTAAACTGTAGGTCCCGATCTAATTAGCCTAAAGTGTGTACAAAATGATCGTAGAGCGACAAACCAAACCACACCAAATATGCTTATTTACACATTTTTTTTTCAAAGAGGGTTTATAACATTTATATATTAAAATTTATACCGGCTTTCTAATTCTTTTACACATCTGGGGTAGGGGCAGTTGGAAATTTTAAAATGATTAACTTTTTGTAAGGGTTTGTTAATAGCATGTATATTGTGAGTGGTTCGGAATGCACTTTAAAATTCTAATTAGCCTAAAGTGTTACACATCTAGGCGACAAACCAAACCACACCAAAGGGGCAGTTGGAAATTTTTTTCAAAAAATGATTAAAATTTATACTACGTACACTTCGCTTTCTAATTCTTTTACACATCTGGGGTAGGGGCAGTTGGAAATTTTAAAATGTTAAAAGGGTTTGTTAATAGCATGTATATTGTGAGTGGTTCGGAATGCACTTTAAACTGTAGGTCCCGATCTAATTAGCCTAAAGTGTGTACAAAATGATCGTAGAGCGACAAAACCAAACCACACCAAATATGCTTATTTACACATTTTTTTTTCAAAGAGGGTTTATAACATTTATATATTAAAATTTATACTACGTACACTTCTGCTTTCTAATTCTTTTTACACATCTGGGGTAGGGGCAGTTGGAAATTTTAAAATGATTAACTTTTTGTTAAAAGGGTTTGTTAATAGCATGTATATTGTGAGTGGTTCGGAATGCACTTTAAACTGTAGGTCCCGATCTAATTAGCCTAAAGTGTGTACAAAATGATCGTAGAGCGACAAACCAAACCACACCAAATATGCTTATTTACACATTTTTTTTTCAAAGAGGGTTTATAACATTTATATATTAAAATTTATACTACGTACACTTCTGCTTTCTAATTCTTTTTACACATCTGGGGTAGGGGGCAGTTGGAAATTTTAAAATGATTAACTTTTGTTAAAAGGGTTTGTTAATAGCATGTATATTGTGAGTGGTTCGAATGCACTTTTAAACTGTAGGTCCTGGTCTAATTAGCCTAAAGTGTGCACAAAATGATCGTAGAGCGACAAACCAAACCACACCAAATATGCTTATTTACACATTTTTTTTTCAAAGAGGGTTTATAACATTTATATATTAAAATTTATACTACGTACACTTCTGCTTTCTAATTCTTTTACACATCTGGGGTAGGGGCAGTTGGAAATTTTAAAATGATTAACTTTTTGTTAAAAGGGTTTGTTAATAGCATGTATATTGTGAGTGGTTCGGAATGCACTTTAAACTGTAGGTCCTGGTCTAATTAGCCTAAAGTGTGCACAAAATGATCGTAGAGCGACAAACCAAACCACACCAAATATGCTTATTTACACATTTTTTTTTTCAAAGAGGGTTTATAACATTTATATATTAAAATTTATACTACGTACACTTCTGCTTTCTAATTCTTTTACACATCTGGGGTAGGGGCAGTTGGAAATTTTAAAATGATTAACTTTTTGTTAAAAGGGTTTGTTAATAGCATGTATATTGTGAGTGGTTCGGAATGCACTTTAAACTGTAGGTCCCGATCTAATTAGCCTAAAGTGTGTACAAAATGACCATAGAACGACAAACCAAACCACACCAAATAGGCTTATTTACACATTTTTTTTTTCAAAGAGGGTTTATAATATTTATATATTAAAATTTATACTACGTACAATTCTGCTTTCTAATTATTTTACACATCTGGGGTAGGGGCAGTCGGAAATTTTAAAATGATTTACTTTTGTTAATAGTATTATTTATTTATTTTTACAATTATGTAGAAATAAATTTAGTTCTTGTAATAATATTTAGATTCTTCTGATTATTTATACATATTTTTTTTCAAAGATGGCTTATAACATTTATATATTAAACTTTATATTTCATGCAATGCAGGGTTATGATTAAAAATTTTAAAATTTTAAACAGGGTAGAGAACCCAAAAGTCTTATGAACCGCTGATTTATTGCAAAACTATTAGGGAAAAAATTCCAAAATTTTTTCGCTATTCGCATGTAGATTTATTGTCAGGAGCTGTATGGAAAATTTTTTATATTTCTATAAACATATCATGTTTAGTTTATATCGTTAAGTGTAGAAAATTTATTTCTATTTACTAACGATTTATTATTTTTTAGCGAGCATAGATTATTCTTCTCTTATCGTTTTAATCTAATGGTAATAAATCATTTTCCTTTAATGTTTGAGGTAAAATTCTTGCGTGATTGGTTTGAGATTTATGAAAATTCTTATTGTTTGTTTTTCTATAAATATATCATATTAGTTTTCTATCATCAACATGCAAAAAATGTACATTTTTTAATTATTATTGTTAATCAAAATCTCATCATGAATACTGGAAATAAAAGGGAACACGTAAAACAATCATCAATTGTGGACAAATAAAATCCTGTAACAAGGCCAGTGAATTATAATATCTTTTTTTTTTTTTTTTTTTTTTTTTTTTTTTTTTTTCAATTTTTCTGTGGAGATTTCTAAAATTTAAAAAGTATAAACTGAAATATAGCCATATTAATATATCACATTTTGATAGTATTGAAACATGACATTAGAATTTTTATACTTCTTCATATGTAATATTGTATATGTATAATGTACTATAATAATAATAATATATATATATATATATATATGATATGTATAATATACTATAAATGTAATATTTTTAATACCTTTGTACGATATATTGATAAAATGCCTATTATTCTTAAGTGTGCATTATTTTTATATTTAATAAAAACTATATAGATTTTGTTTTATAATACCTGTCAGAATATTTTTAAAATAAAAAATCCAACTTCAAAATTTTATATTATATATGCAAAAAAAACATGGATAAAATAAATAAAGTAGTAAATTGAGATTAGTAGTATGTTTTTGAAATTATACTTGTAATAATACTTAGTTCTCCTGATTATTTGCACATATTTTTTTCAATTACATTTATATATTAAATGTAGACTTCATACAATGCTATTTGTTCACAAATGTAGACTTCATACAATACGTAGACTTAATGCAATCATCATATTGCTAAAAATCCTGAAAAAAAAATTAAAGAAAAATTTTAAATGGTAAATACGTCGGTAAAAGCTAGAATAAGCCATAACAACACTCTTTTTAATATAAGAAGAACACCATAGATTTCAAGCACACCTACAAGGCTAACCAAAATTGCATTATCCGGCTAACACTGCAAAGATATGCATATCTCAGACATTCAAATATAATATTTTGATTCCATTTGACAATCCCATTCCCAATCTAGGTTTTCCATTAATTCATTGTGGATAGCATTACACACAATTGCTTTACACACACCCACGTTTTATAGATATTATTGACCTTTCAAGTTGTCTTATATTTCTGTACTTGCTAAGCAACGCTTATGTGAACTCTTTATGAAATATTCATTTACCGCGCGGTGCACACGCCGTAGTTTGTTAAAGGAAAACGTCATCTAATTTAACAAAAATTACATATTTATAATTTTCAACAAAAGATTATTTCCCCCATCAGCCCACAGAGATCCATCCATCACTGCTGGGCCAACTTCTATTAGAAAAACATCATTAATATTGCATCCATTTAAAACATAAGCGTTGAAAACAAGTTACCTGTCTTCAGACATAAAATTGAATGGCTTTGAATTTTGATTGTAACCTATTACAATGTATCTTTTTATTCGTTAAATGTTTGATAATGGCAAGTATAAATTTCGAAATTATAATTGTTTCGGAGATTCTATATTTATAATTTGAATGATAATTAACTACTTAAGGGTTGTTAGAGTGAAGTAAATTTATAATAGTGGAGGTAATTTATTTGGTTATAAAAATATGAGAAATAAAAAAAATTTGTTCATATGGTCATTATAATAAAGTCATTCGTATATTTTACGATTTAGTAAAATAATAAGGAATTGGGAATAAGGAATTTTTTTAAGCTTAATTTTTTTAAAATAAAACTATTCGGAAAATAGAGTTATATAAACTCTAATTTTTTAATGATAAACATAAAATAAACATGAAAAAAATGCTTGGATTGTTTGCAATGCTATAGTTATAAATTAGAATTAATTGGACTAAAATATAAACTGTTTCCCTGTATTTATAGGTTTTAAATATAATTATTGAGAAATTATCAAACAATATTTCATTGTTCTTAATGCATACCACTCTTCTATCTTTCTTTCTACGCCCAATCATCTCCCAATATTTAAAGAGAATCACTCAAGATACTTGAAGAAGGGGAAACAGTATGGCATCAAAAAAAAAGTTCCACCGATTTTTCCCATCCAATTGGGTATGACCTTGCCAGATGGTGGATGGGCTTTCCACTCACAGTGTCGCAACTGTTGAATGACTTGGAAGACATTTTTTCCGTCAAAAAAACCGAAACAATCCAGTACATTGAACACTACAGTTGATTGAATGTGCAATTCATGCCAAATTCGTTGTCATTTCGATTCAAAATATCACTGGCAGTTGAATTCACTTTCTTTAGGCCGCTTACAGCGCCATCTATTCATACACTTTGGAACTTTATGCCGTTTCCCCCTTCTTCAAGTATCTGCAATTCAAATTTGAACTCACAATGTCGAGTGGTTCTTTTTTTACAGCATTTTGAAAGTGGGACTTTAATTGTAATCACCTTGTCAATATATATAAAGTTATCCCGATAATTTGATCAAAATTTTTTTATGGGGTGGATTAATGTTAAGCGAAATAAATAAATAACTCAAATGCAAAATGAGATTAGGCTCTAAAACTTGTTCATAATTATTAATAAAAGTTCCAGTTAGCTACTGTATAAACTTGTTGAAGTTCGATTCCCGCGAATGAAATATGTTGTAGCTGAATAAACTAAATGAAAACTAATCAAATCTTTTATTGTTTTAATCTTTTAACTTTTTTTGATGCCGTACCGTTTCCCCCTTCTCAATGTGCCGAGTGGTTATTTTTTGACAGCATTTTGAATGGAGCTGCATTATATTGTCGCATTATATTTAGATTCATTGCTGATATTTAATCAAATGAATTAAGTTCAAAAAATTTTCACTTTACTTTAAATAATTTTTAGTAACGATTCCTCTATGCTTATTACAGTAAGATAAATGACTTTAAATATAACTCTTGTTACTCGAATCCTAGGAGATTGCTATCAAATGTCATTAAAAAGAAATTACTCAATATTTTTAAGTGAAGAAAGTATTTTAAAACGATTACAAGATAATTAAAAAAATGTAAAATATGAATAGAAACACATTATAGTAATTCATTTCATCAAACGTGACCTTTTTTTTCGAAAATGTGTCAAAAAATCGATAACACTCAGTAGCAGCTTTGTTTTCAATTAAAAAGTAATCTTGCTTCTTTGCTTAAAAATCTGTTGCTGTTTCATTCGAAATATTTTCAATTGGATCTCTGTTTTTATCATTCAAGAGGTAATTGAAATTATTACATAGTCTAGAAATAATTACAAAATATTTCGTATTTTCGTAAATAGTATAAATAGCGTACTCTTTTTTTTCAATCAATTATTTTGAATTTTGACATGAAATGTTATCCTTTTATTTTTTTTTTTAAATATTCTATTCAGAACTTAGCATCATAACAACTAAAGAATTATCTTTCTGATATTCAAAAAAATTTCCAATCTTTTGTTATTTATGTATTATCATGTGTGAACATGATGTTATCCTGGTTAGGGGTCCGTGACGTTATCTGAAAGTGAGGGCCAAGCAAATAAAACTCTATTACAAATTTTGGCGAAATATGCTACTTTGGGCCCCTTATCTCTTGAAATTCTTTATGAACAACGTTAGTGTTAAGGAATTTTCTGAAGAATTTTGCTTTTGTTTGAAGTGTTCTGTGGTATGGTTTTGAATCACATTTTATGTTTTGGGTTTGGATTTTTAAACATTTGTATTTCCAATGGCTATAAGTACTCGTAGTGCTTTGATCCATTCCTACTTCTTGAAGTTTCATATTTATCACTTTTGGCATTTTCCGGTACATATTGAGCTCTATAGTGCTTCGTATTGTGTTTGGAATACTTCATTCTTCATTTATGCCTAGATTTTATTTTTAAACTTTGATATATTCGTTTGGGTATTGTATGTCATAACGTTTCTTGTAGAATTAGGAATACTTCATTCTTCATTTACGATGACATTTATCTTACTTTTGTATATTTTTTTAGAGATTTTTGAACAATTTATTCTTCATGTATTTCTAAATCTGTGCAGCGTTGCTATATTCATGTGGCTATTGAATTTGGCCATTCTTGTAGTATTCCAATCAATTCATTCATATATCTCGTGCATTATTAAACATTGGCGAGCTTATTCATCATGTTCACACATGATAAGTTGAAATTTGCCGAGCAAATTTCATTTTTTTTTTCTTTTGTTTGTTCTTTATATTGTTTTTTTTTATATTCAGAATTTGGTAATATAACAATTAAAGAACTATTTTCCCGATATTCAAAATATTTCCTAGTTTTTCTTACTTATGTATGTTTCTTTATTTTACATTTCTTTTTTGAGTACATTTTTTCTTAGCACAACCATGTTTTATTTATGTAATTTATTATGCTAAAAATTTAACAATGAAATCTTCAACCGCATCCAGTTGTTTAAAATCTGCATATCTTCTAGGTAATTATTTACTTTTTTATGCAGAATACCAAAAAGGATTGAAAAAAAAAATTATTTACAGAAAATATAATTTAATTCATTCTTCAAAGATTTTTTTAGTAAGTTATTAAAAAAAAGCATCATTTTGAGCATAAAAATAGTAGATGTTAGAACAGATTAAATTTATTTTGTGAATTATTTCATTTTTCGGGACATAAAAAATAGAACTATTTCGAACAGTGTTAAATTATTTTTGAAGTAGAATAAGTCTTTTTTCGGAATCTTATGAAATAACGTTTTGGCAACTCTGAAAAGGGCAACACATTACTAATGCGAATATATATTCGTCATCATCATCATCAGTGGCGCAAAAGGCCCATGGCGGACCAAAGCCGTCTGCTGACAGATTTCGAGTTACAGTGATGTTACGGGACCATGTTTTAATTTACTTTACTGTTGTTGTTTCTTCTCCCACTTGGTAGACATGTAGACCAGGCTCACAAACCCTTGTGGACTCATGGTTGAAAGAGGGGGAGAGGGCAGCTTCTGTTGTGATACAGCACCGGTGGGTAGAAGTCTGGCTTGGCTCCGTGAAGCTCTTACAGTAATATGAGAACGGGACCTACAGTTTAAAGTGGATTCCGAACCACTAAATGGCACCGCGCTCTAGACATTTGGCCATTCAGGCCGTCCTTCGGCTATACTTTAGAATGGTATCAATCTTTTAGTTCAATACATGCGTAATGAATTGCTGTCTACATGCATGCAAGTCAATGGGATATGTATTATATATTCTCTTAGAATGTAAAATAAAAAACAGACATAAGAGAACTGATTCGATGAAATCATACGACAACCGATTCTAATATATTCATAAGACAATCGATTCAAATCATAAGAGAACAGATGTAAAGATAATCAGAAGAGAACCTATTCAAAGATAATCATAAGGCTATTGATTTCAAATCACAAGAGAACTGATTCGAAATCGTAAGACAACCGATTGAATTCCTAAGAAAACCCATTCAAACATACTAAGACAACCTATTCAAATCCTAAAACAATCGATTCAAAGATAATCATAAGACAGTTGATTTAAGTCATAAGAATAATGATTCAAACATACTAAGGTAACATATTCTAATCATAAGAGAACCGATTCAAAGATGGTCATAAGACTATTGATTTCAAATCATAAGAGAACCGATTCAAAGTTGGTCCGATTCAAAGATTTCATATCATAAGAAAACTGATTCGAAATCGTAATTTAACCGATTCAAATCATAAGGGAACCGATTCAAAAATGGTCATAAGACTATGGATTTCAAATCATAAGGGAACCGATTCAAAAATGGTCATAAGACTATTGATTTCAAATCATAAGAGAAAACTGATTCGAAATTATACTATCGATTCAAATCATAAGAGAACCGATTCGAATGATACGGATGTGCCACCGTAGAAAGCACTTCCGTGTAGACTGAAGTCGGTCCCCTTTTATTAAAACGACAACCCCTCTTGGTATGCAAAGTGTCTCATCTAGGTAACATCGTTATGCAGTAATAAAAACACAAAACCGGGCCCTTTCTGACGTCATTTGAGGTGATTTCTTACATAATGCCCGGGTAATATTTCCCCCAAGGATTCCTTATCTAGTCTGAACCATCCGATTTCCAAACCCTCTGCTCAATTTGGTTTTAAGAGCCCTCAATCTGACATGGCGTCGTCAGGCCCGAGAATCTTTTAAGTTTAATGGCCACTGAAGCCGCGGCGGCCATCAACTTCTTTTTTTCCTTAGTGACCTTAATTTTGTGGAGACTTTTTTTTCTTTGTTCGGTCATTTTCGTTATTGTTTAAAAGTTTAGAAATAGCTGTGCGATTTTTAACACGAAAGGCATAAATATTCGAACAGTTTGGAGCATTCATTATGGTCAATGGTTTAATAATGTATAACCGTGCAATAATAATCGTGTATTACCGTATTATTTGAAAATTAGAACAATTATATACATGTATTAATCTCTAATATATAAATTGCTCTTGCTTTCAAAAAGCGTTTTAAACTAGTAAAACAAAAGCAATTTAATTGAAAAGAATAGGATGAGAAAACATGTTATGCATCATATTCTAACAAAATCTTAATATTTGTTTCTTATTTTTAAGAACTTTCAGTTATTTATTTGATTTATATATATTAAACAGCGTTTAATTTATTTTGGATGTTTATACTATTCTGTTATTTCTTAACATTATACAGGTCATCAAACCAAGAAAATTAGCTTTTTATAATATTATCGCATAGAATTCTCCCTTCATATATATAAATGATAAGAGAGATATAAAATGCAAAAGCTGAAGGATAACTGTCAAGGAGCGAACTAAAAGCAACATTTTGTACAGCAAAATCTATTACCGATATTCGTTACACACAAGTTGTGTACATCAAAACTATCATAGCATTTGCAATACTAAAACATATATTCAAATATATACTAAAACATACAAACTAAAACATATATTCACTAGCATATTCAAACTCCACCACAAAAGGAAAAAAAATTGTAGAAATTATTGTAGAGTTATTGTAGAATTATTGAATTGTTGTTGTTTCTTATCCCATATGGTAGACATCTAGACCAAGCCCAAGAGCCCTTATGGACTCCTGGGAATTATTGTTATGTTGTTATCGTGTCCATGGATTTAAAATATTATTATCTAAGTTAGATCAAGTCAAAAGTCTTCACGATAGCGGCCGCTAGCAACGGCGCCGCTTCACTATACAGGACTTCTCTTAAGTTGGCGTCGATTGGCACCATACCCTATTGCAAATCATGGGGAGTGAGTGCTGGGCGCTCTAGAATGGGCTTAGGTGTTAGGAAAGCGTTGAGGCAATTTCTGCAGGAGATGCACTCCCTGGTCTTGTCTGGGAGAATCTTCATCCCTCTGTAATGATTAGTTCTGAGTCTGCTAATAACTGATGTCAGCTTCCTAGGGCAGTTGAAGTCCGTGATGAGTGGTTTCTTAAAGTTATGAGAAATGAGTCGGCTTTTCACTAACCTGCAAGTGTGATGGTAGTCAGTGAGGCCTAAAGAGTCAGTGCAATCAATTTGCAAGAATCCATTAAAGATGACATGATTTACCTCTACAGTGTAGAGTCTCGAGCAGAACATTTATCGCAGAAGTGATGTTAGTATCTCCCTTTTTAATTGCTTCCAGAGCCGACTTGCAGGCAGAAAAAAATCACTAACCCGTCAGTGAGGCCTGAAATATTTGAGTCATTTAGATATAAAGCAACAGCCTCTTTAATTGCAATGTGCTCGCTGGTGAAGTTTGAAGCTATCAGGCCTGTGTTCATTTTATGATGGTATTTACTTCCATTTGGAAGTAGAAAAAAAGTTCTACCAGTTCAACCTTTATATACAGGCGCACACCGAAAGGGATGGCGGGTTGAGCCCCAACTCTCCCTTCCCTAGAATGTGACCATAATCTCTCGCAATAGTGCAGCAATAAACCACAAAATTCAAGTAGCACCAATATTAAATTATCAACTTCAATGAGCTCCTAAATTTTCCTGAATAATATAAAACATTTCCAACTCTATGAATTACTGCATCTATTAAACTGACTGCAAAATCAAAGATTAAGAAAAATCTACTATGTATTCGCAGAAAATGTTGTCTTCGGTGTGCTCTTTAACAAGTAACATAAAAAAAAAATGTTTTAAAGTCAATTCCTACTTGTTTCACTATATTGCAGAAAAGTCAGTTGAAACTTTCCTCTTACTTTTGGCGCCATCTATTTTTAGATACCCGCAACTTAAATCTAAAAAAAAACTAAAATTAATGAATTAAATTTAATGAATGAAATAATATTTGAAAAAGCTGTATCAACATCCAGTGTCATCCATTACAAGTTCAAAAAAAGTGTATTTGAACTTGAGTGGATGAATAAAAAGTGTTTTATGAACGATTGAAAATTTGAACAAGATATATATAGGGAGAGTGTGAGCTAATAGAAGGAATTGAAAAAGACACCCATCTAAAGATGGGTCATTCTGAAATGGAAACATTTCCATCATTTGAAGCCATTAAACCGCAAAAGATGATAAATCGCTCCAATTTAGAAAGTAAACAAATGCTTCAGTTGTTATTGTTCTTGCGCTTTAAAAGCGAACTCATCCATCTATTTTAATAATGCCTTTTCGTTGCTGTTAATCCAAGCAGCTAACACATTTAAGATGCAAAAAAAAAGAAAGAAAAAAAGAAAAGAAAGGTTATAAAGAAAACATTTCGAGACTTATCTTTTCCATAATGCTTTGTAGTTTGTTGACTGTTGCTACCCTAACTTAAACACCATAAATAATCTTAAACTGCCAGTTGTATTTTGTTTACTACAAGATAAATTTTGAAAAATACATTGAACGATTAGATATGCTTTTTACTAACTTAAACTAATAAGCGCATTTAAAAATTTTTATCTTCATATGAATGAATTATTATTATTATCTCTCATAGCAATAACTGTACCAAAAAGGAGGAATTAAATTTCTTAATATCTAATATTTTAAATTCTTTATATTTATTACTTATAGTTTTTCAAATAATTCGTAAGTTAACAAAACCTTTCAAAGATGTAGATGAAAAAGGGTGATTCTCATACAAATCTTAGTATTATTTATGAAGTTTGCTGTATTAATGCTGGGAAGGAATTAATCTATTTCTGAGGAAGCTTCTATTTAAAAGATGAAAAAATTAACCAATATCTTTGAGTAAAAATATATTCTAGTAATTTTATCTAATTTTTAAAAAAATTGGATGGAGGGTTTCAGAATTCAAATTCTTATTTATTTCTCTTGTTTCCAAAACGCAAACACCGTCTGCTCCTTCCGTATATTTGGCAATACCTACTGCAGCGCCCTCTTTGTACTGACTGAACTTCCTCAGTAGTGGCTTTGGAGGTCACACTTTCTTTTTGTTTTGTCATTAACTTTTGATGTTTGTCCGTATGTCACTTAAAATACAATAAATAATTGTTACATAACTTGAGCTCATCAAAATTAACCCTATTTCCCCCTTTCACAAAATCATTTTTATAATAAACAAATTCGTTCGTAATAAGTACAAAAAAAAATTGGGGCCTGAATGGCTTAGTATCTATCACTCTGGTGCTCGTGGCCACAGATTTCGAGTCCGAGTCTCGATGGTTCTATGGATGTTTGTAGTAGCTTGGAATCCACTTTAAACCGTAGGTCCCGGTCTAATAGGATCGTAAGAAAATTGTCTTGAGGTTTAGTTAGTCTACAGCCGTCGCTAAAAGTGAAGCTGCATATTGTCTGCGACAGGGTCTTCTGGACCTGGTGTAGGCTTTCCTGCATTAGGGGGATTAGCAACAACAACAGAAAAAAAAATTAAACTCTCTATTAATTAAAATTACATAATTATTAGCATATTTAGAAAAAGTGGATAAAAATGGTATGCGAATGATTAATATCTTGTTTACAATGAGTATGCTAGGGGTGTGGATGATAAATCTGAAAACCGGAAAATCGTATTCATTGGGTTTGAGGTGGATTTGATTTACAGCTCTACTGTCAATTTTTTGCATACTTTGGGCTAATTAGACCGGTACCTACAATTTAACGGGAATTCCGAACCATTTACAAACAACCATACCACTGCCTGGATTCGAACCTGAAGCCTGTGTTACCACAGGCCATAACGCTAGCCAATTGGCCATCAGACCACGGTGTGAGGTAGAAGAGAGGTGGATGTACGAAGGCCTTCCTTGTTGCCCCTGGTAATGCTGAATCTACTACACATCTGAAACTCTAGTGGCGAATAACCTTTAATCAAAATTTGAATGATATATCTTACTTGCGTTTCTGGGTGTTCCGTTTTTAGCAATAAAAAAATCCTTTATTTTTTTATTTCAAATAAAAATCTTATTTATAGCATCCCTTTATGTGAAGGATAAAAATTCAGAAAATATACTTTTCGTATTAATGGAATACATTTCATAACTCACTTTAAAAATAATCCTAATTATCTTTTGTTCTAATGTAGCTGGCAACACTTAAACAATACCTAGGAGGTGCGTGTAGCTTGAAGATAAGCTACGAACGAAGATTAACACTACCCCCGCAACGCTGTACGATCCTGTCAGACGGGGACTTACGGTTTAAAGTGGATTCCGAACCACCCCAAACACCCATGGCACAGCTGAAACACGAACCCGAAACCTGTGGTACAGAGTGCCAGAGCGCTAGCCACTCGGCCATTCAAACCCATAATCCTAATTATAAGTTTATAGATATTATTTAAATAATAATATAGTTGCAATTTAATTAATAAATAATTTGCAAATAAACTATTCTGTATTTGCATTTAAATAATAGTTTAAAACCGTACATTTTATTTCATATATAGCAAATGGGGAAAAGCAAAAGCTCTCAGGAAAGTCTTGAATATCCAAGAGCGATTGAAAAGTTCCCGAAACCTCTTTGTTAATCGTTCGACTGCTGTTTTGAAAGATTGAAATGCCTCCTAATGAAGTAACGAGAGATTAATTAGGATTGCCATTGACGGGGAATTCGAAGGCTTAGCGGAATGAATGAGTTCTTCCCTCTGTTATTAACTTAATGAGATGAATTCCTCTGCAGTTCATTATTTTGAATGATGAACGAATCCGAAACAACTCGAGTTCTTTTTTTTCTATAAGATATTTTTAAACACTTCACTCTAAAGAAATGAATGGAGTGCAGGTTGTCAATTTATATTTAGATTAAGCGATTAAATTCTGTTATAAATTACTTGATCAAAGTTATGACAATAGAATGTTTCGAAAGTATTTCAAAATAAAAAAGAAATAGTTTCTTTTTTAGCTATGTAGTCAATTACAGGCAATCATTTTAGTCTCAAATTACATTAGAAAATTATAGTATCCTATAGAGTTGTAATAACATAGAACACATCCCCCTATTCTAAAAGAACAGAATATTGATGCAAACTTTTTTTTTTTCCGTACTAGAGTTGGCGCCGCATCGCCACTTGGCTTCTTTTCTCTGCTAATATATTTAAAACGCCATTTTTTCTTTTTTAAATTGAGTAAAGAAATAAAAATATAAAGAAGTAAAAATATAAAGAAAAAGTATTCCTAAACAGCATAGCTAAGAATTCTGAATTTTGTAAAGAAAAAAAAAACTGCTGTCATCTTTATAAACAATTTTTATTTACATATTTTATTTTTGATTTCTTATGAGAAAGTCCTTCTATTTTATATTCATGTACTGTATTAATCAGAAGACTTTATTTCATTCTCTACCTTAAACAAGTCTACATAGCCTCTTACAAGTTAAAAGATATATATATATCCTTGATATATCAGTGATACGTGAGGCCCACCGATGTTTAACAAAGAAGAAGAAATAATGGATCTACTGAAATATATTAAGCCTCAAGTTAATAGAGTAGTAATAAAATAGAGCGTGTTCCCCTTTCTAAAGGAACAGAAAGTTGGGGCAAACATCTCCAGTCTTTTTCGTACTACATTTGGCGCTGTATTACCGCTTGGCTTCTTTTACCTGATTGCTTTTAATCAGGAAACGCAAACGTGTTTAAAACGAAGCTATTCTGAATATTCCGAGAAATTCTTCTTCTCAAGTCATATATTCATTTAATTATGTGCTTACTCAAGATAAGCAGATGCAACAAATGTTATTTTATTTATAATTATGATCATTTTATATGAAATATAATAAAATGTTACAAAAAATTCATATAAATGACTATTTTATCTTTTAAACAGAGTTATATGCAAAAGAATTTATATTATATATTATACGAAATAATATTTAAATTTGTCAATACCAAAATATATATATATGGTGTTAAATAAATAAAGGGCATCATATTTCATAATAAAGATTATACGCGTAGCGAAAGAGAGTAAACGTAGTACAGTGTTTGACCTGATTATTAAATTTTATATCATTACACCAGCTACATTAAGAAATGAATGTAAAGATGTTGTGTTTGCTTGTAATCTCCACAAATTAACATATTAAAATTAAATAATTCAATGTCATTATCATCTGTTGTGTTTAATTCTGTTTTAAAACAAAAATGTAAACTTTTGCTGTGCAATTTTTTGCAAAAAAAAAAAAAAAAAAAGGTTTTTCAAACTATGTATGCAATTTATAAAGTATATTCCATTATTGTTGTTTTTTAAACAAGATGCAGAGATATTGTTTTTTTTCATTCAGTTACATTAATAAGTTTTTAACATAAAATTTCTTCAATTTTCCAGTGGTGCCTGCACTGAGATTGGCCAAGATAGATGTGTCTTCTTCAGTGATCAGGGGAGAGCCCGCTTGGCTGAACTGCAGCTACACCCTGGAAGGGGATGAGCTGTACTCTGTGAAGTGGTACAAGAACAACGTCGAGTTCTACAGGTTCTTGCCCACCGACAGGCCACCGGGTCAGAAGTACGACCTGCAGGGAGTTTATGTGGATGTAAGTGAACTTTCGAAACCATGAGCTAAATGTGTTTATAATTTATTGAGTTTGCCAACGGCCATACCATGCTGAATATACCGGTTCTCGTTAGATCGAAGTCAAGCATCATTGGGCGCGGTCAGTACTTGGGTGGATGACCACCTGGGAACACCGCGTGCCGTTGGCATTCACAAATTTGGAACCTGAATGGCCGAGTGTCTAGCGCTCTGGCGCACGGTGCCACAGGTTTCGGGTTCGAATCCCGGCGGTGCCATGGATGTTTGTAGTGGTTCGGAATCCACTTTAAGCCGTAAGAGCGTCACGGAGCCAAAGTCAGACTTCTACCTACGGGTGCTCCCTCACAACAGAAGCTGCTTCCTTCCCCTTCAATCATGAGTACGTATGGGCTCGTGGGCTTGGCCAGCCAAGTGGGATAAGAAACAACAACATAATTTATTGATACTTGTGTTTATTTTTGCTTGAATATGAATTAAAATAAATTTGAGATGAAATTGAGATGAATGTACGTCACTAGCATAATTCCTCGACATCAAGCTTGATATAAAGTATCCATCAGAGAACAGGTCTTAAACCTGGTTGGTTACTACCGTGCAATGTTATTCCCTTCATATGAAATATGTGAAAAATGGATCTTTAGATTTTAAAAAACACAGTTTTTCAAATTGTATATTAGTCAAAGTTTAAATCATTATCTATCTATTTTCATTATTTTATAATTTAATCATTATTATTATTTATCTCATTGTCATTATTTTATTATTTAATCGTTATCCTTATGATCTATTATCATTATTTTATTAGTTAATCATTATCCTTATGATCTATTATCATTATTTTATTAGTTAATCATTATCCTTATGATCTATTATCATTATTTTATTAGTTAATCATTATCCTTATTATCTATTATCATTATTTTATTAGTTAATCATTATCCTTATTATTTTATTATTTAATCAATTTCATTATTATCTATTTTTTTATTATTTGATCATTATCTTCATTATCTATTATCATTATTTTTTAAAATGCTTATATATTTTTTTAAAAATTGGCTACATTTATTATTTATATAGAAAGTGATTGAAATAAAGAAGCACATTATGTAAAGAAAAAAAAATTTAAATCTTGTAAGAAATTTGCATAAAAATTATAATTGTTTTTATAAGAATTCTTAAAAATTATTTAAAAAATAATTCAATGCGTTTGAAAATCTATATTCAGAAAATAGCAATCATAGCCAGAATGCTAATCACAATCATCCCTATACAAACTCAAACATCAAAAGGGAAAAACTTGTTCTTTCAAAATATTTTAACTAAAATGAATTAGAGAAACGGGAAAGGGTGAATAGTGAATAGGGAAGGGTTTTCTAATAGTGAATTTATTGTATTACTGAAAATAAATAATGCTAGTTTATAAATTATAATGAAAAATTTAGCTGTAAAATAAAATTGCGGAAAAAAAGGTCGAGCAAGCTTAACTAGGACATCTGGCAGTTAAGGACTAATTAAGGAAAAGGAATTAATTCCTTTAAGGATTATTTAATTAAAGGACTAAATAATTAATTAAATAAAACAAATAATGCTAGTTTATAAATTATATTGAGAAATTTGATTGTAAACTAAAAGGAAGAAGAAAAACGGGAAAATGGTTTTTTAGCAGTGAGTTTCTTAATAGTTTATAAATTATAATGAAATTTAGCTGTAAAATGAAATTATGGAAAAAAGATTGCACAAACCTAACTAGGACATCTGGCAATAAAGGATTAAATAATTTCGAGCCTGACTGAAAATGGCAGCCGAATTCATAGTAAGCGTTGGAAATAAGAATGTCTTCTTTTCGATGATTAGGGAAAAGTCTGTGACCAAAGCAGAAGAACGATATTTAGTCAGAAAGATGAAAACAAATCCTTTCTTTGGTGCACTAGGCTATTGTTGCTGAAGATCAATTGGGGAGAAAGGTCAGTCCATCAATTTTAAGGAATGGCCTCCATAAAGGCAGATCTCAGTGGAAGAAAAGCTTTCATACGTAATCGAAATCTGACTGCAGGACTTAATTTCGCAAAGGTGTATGAAAAAAAGTAATTTTTTCTTACAAGTAAAACATATTATTTTTGATGATAGCATATTGATTATTTTTGCATCTAATGGCAGGCCTTGTGCCTGGAGATAATCTAATGAGGTGTTACGTATAAAAGAAATCTCAAGACAATTATGAAGAATTTGCGGCAGATCAGGGATGATCTAGAACTCAAATGTGAGAATGTATCAACATGTCCTTTGATTGGACTTGACTTGACCACGTGTTGTGAGATTTACGCTTGTATAAGTAAGTTGCTGTGTTTTAATTTATCCAAATGCGGTGCAAATAAAAGAGGCACTGTGATAATGAACGACTTGACTTGACTAGGTGCTTTGAGATGTATGCTTGCTACTGCTGCTTTATCCCTCAATTTATACAAATGTTGTGCAAATAAAAGAGTTACTACGATGATGACTTGCCTTGACTTGACAAAGGTGCTTTGAGATGTATGCTTCCTACTGCTGCTTTATCCCTCAATTTATACAAATGTTGTGCAAATAAAAGAGTTACTACGATGATGACTTGCCTTGACTTGACAAAGGTGCTTTGAGAATGTATGCTTGCTACTGCTGCTTTATCCCTCAATTTATACAAATGTTGTGCAAATAAAGAGTTACTACGATGATGACTTGCCTTGACTTGACAAAGGTGCTTTGAGAATGTATGCTTGCTACTGCTGCTTTATCCCCTCAATTTATACAAATGTTGTGCAAATAAAAGAGTTACTACGATGATGACTTGCCTTGACTTGACAAAGGTGCTTTGAGATGTATGCTTGCTACTGCTGCTTTATCCCTCAATTTATACAAATGTTGTGCAAATAAAAGAGTTACTACGATGATGACTTGCCTTGACTTGACAAAGGTGCTTTGAGATGTATGCTTGCTACTGCTGCTTTATCCCTCAATTTATACAAATGTTGTGCAAATAAAAGAGTTACTACGATGATGACTTGCCTTGACTTGACAAAGGTGCTTTGAGATGTATGCTTGCTACTGCTGCTTTATCCCTCAATTTATACAAATGTTGTGCAAATAAAAGAGTTACTACGATGATGACTTGCCTTGACTTGACAAAGGTGCTTTGAGATGTATGCTTGCTACTGCTGCTTTATCCCTCAATTTATACAAATGTTGTGCAAATAAAAGAGTTACTACGATGATGACTTGCCTTGACTTGACAAAGGTGCTTTGAGAATGTATGCTTGCTACTGCTGCTTTATCCCTCAATTTATACAAATGTTGTGCAACTAAAAGAGTTACTACGATGATGACTTGCCTTGACTTGACAAAGGTGCTTTGAGATGTATGCTTGCTACTGCTGCTTTATCCCTCAATTTATACAAATGTTGTGCAAATAAAAGAGTTACTACGATGATGACTTGCCTTGACTTGACAAAGGTGCTTTGAGATGTATGCTTGCTACTGCTGCTTTATCCCTCAATTTATACAAATGTTGTGCAAATAAAGAGTTACTACGATGATGACTTGCCTTGACTTGACAAAGGTGCTTTGAGAATGTATGCTTGCTACTGCTGCTTTATCCCTCAATTTATACAAATGTTGTGCAAATAAAAGAGTTACTACGATGATGACTTGCCTTGACTTGACTAGGTGCTTTGAGATGTATGCTTGCTACTGCTGCTTTATCCCTCAATTTATACAAATGTTGTGCAAATAAAAGAGTTACTACGATGATGACTTGCCTTGACTTGACAAAGGTGCTTTGAGATGTATGCTTGCTACTGCTGCTTTATCCCTCAATTTATACAAATGTTGTGCAAATAAAAGAGTTACTACGATGATGACTTGCCTTGACTTGATAAAGGTGCTTTGAGATGTATGCTTGCTGATGGTGGTTTATCTCATTTTATCAAAATGTTGTTAAAATACTAGATATAAAACAACTGAACTGAAAACTATACATTTATAAAGGAACTACTTTAAAATTCTAAATTCTGTATGTCATTGTGCCTATGGTAGATCACAAATTAAATTTTAAAAGAAAGGAGTCTTGATATGTACTTTCCGGCAATCAAAAGAAAATAAATAAGATGGGTAAATTTGGAAAAGAAAGAAATGGGTAAAATATCAGATCAAATAGCAAATATTTTAATAGTTTAATGATAATAAGAAAATGTGAAATACAACTTATTCTAGAAATAAATGTGAATGAAGAGTAGTAATCCCCAGGCAGAAAAAGTGGAGAATCCCGTAACTTACAGGGTTACGAGACTTTTCTTAGAAACTGAAGCATCATTGTGGGCTTATAAGATTCATCCTCCGATATATTAGAATATGAAAGAACTTTATATCCGAATATACTTTGCAGCTTGTTTCTTGGTTCTACATATTTCACTCATTGAAACAAAATGTGTTCAACGGTTTTCGGGGGTTTTCCAGATTGGGAATAATGGAGAAGAAGTCATTCTTAATCGATGGATATCGACGATCACTACTTTTTCTTAGTTTATTTCCACTTCTTCCTCAAGTGTAGCTCCATTCTTGCAAGAACTGTTACTCATTTAGCACTACCCAGGGGCCACGTGTAGGTTAAACATAGTACTGATAGACATAGTAACATTAGTATAGACATAATAGCATTTTCCCCCTCCCATGTTCATCGATTGGAAAATAGGTCAGCTTGTTCATTGATAGGAGGTGAATAAGCATGTTTCTGGATGAGAGAATAGATCAATATGTTAATTGATAGGAAAGTGTATCAGCATGTTTATCGATGGGAGAAGGAATCAGTGTGTTCACTGAAGGAAAGAGGGATTAATATGTTCACTGAAGGAAGAATGGATCAGCATGTTTATTGATGGAAGAATGGATCAGCATGTTCATTGATGGAAGAATGGATAAACATATTCATTGAGGGGAGAATAGATCAGCTTGTTCATTGATGGAAGAATGGATCAGCATCTTCATCTATGGGAGAATAGATCAATATGTTCATTGATGGAAGAATGGATCAGCTTGTTCATTGATGGAAGAATGAATCAGCATGTTCATTGATGGGGAAACGAATATCATGTTCACTGATGGAAGAATAGATCAGCATGTTCATTGATATGAGAATGGTTGAGCATGTTCGTCGATGTGAGAAGGAATTAGTGTGTTCACTAATGGAATATTGGATCAGCATGTTCCTTGAGGGAAGAACGGATCAGCATCTTCATTGAGGGAAGAATGGATCAGCATCTTCATCTATGGGAGAATAGATCAATATGTTAATTGATGAGAAAGTGGATCAGCATGTTCATTGGTGGAAGAATGGATCAGCATGTTCATACATGGGGAAATAGATCAGTTTTTTCATTGATAGGATAGTGGATAAGCACGTTTCTTGATGGGAATCAGATTTTCGATGGGAGAAATCAATATTTCAATTAATGGGAAAGGGGATCAGCATGTTCATTGATGGGAGAAGGAATCAACGTGTTCATTGATGGAGCAATGGATCAGCGTGTTCTCTGAAGGGATAGTGGATCAGCATGTTTATTGATGGAAGAATGTATCAGCATGTTCATTGGTGGAAGAATGGATCAGCATGTTCATTGGTGGAAGAATAGATCAGCATGTTCATTGGTGGAAGAATGGATCAGCATGTTCATTGGTGGAAGAATAGATCAGCATGTTCATTGATGAGAAAACGGATAGCATGTTCATTGATAGCAGAATGTATCAGCGGGCTCATTTATGGAAGGATGGATTAATGTGTAGGCTTTTATATTTTAAAAACAAATTTGTCGCGATATAACAATGGTTAATTTTTATCAGGATAATTATCCCATACATTCCATAAAGCTTATTGAATGTGTTCCTGGATCTTATAATATTGGCGTTCACTTCATTGAGAACACCATCCCACAACCCATATAAATCCCATCGAGAATCTGTGGGCTTATCTTAACAAAAAAATCTGATGTTTCCACCTAAAAATGAGCTGAAAAGAGTATTATTATGAAAAATTAATGCAGTCCTCTGCCTAAACAGCTTAAAATGGTTATAAAAACCAGGACTTCCACACAAAATTCTAATTCGCTGGAAATATTAACTAGTTTCAAAGACTTTAGTCCTCGAGTTCGGCTTTTGTATTACTTTTTTGTTTTGTTTTATGCCCTAATTTATGAATACAATGAATTCATTTATATGTTTGTTTTCAAAAGTGCAGTGAATATACTATTGGAAATTCATTTAATTATTTTTATTTCATTTGTATTTTTAATTAAAAATTTTAGATTGGATTAGTATTTTTTTTATGTTCGAGTTTGGTTTGCAGTAACTGTACATGAATGGGTTTTTTTTCCTCTGAATCGTTATCGTTTAAAATATGTATAAAGTCTTAGCAAACAAAATTATTTCATTATTTTTAAAAGACATTTTTCAAAAAAGCTATACATTTTAAATTTTATCTCTTTAAATTTTGTGTTCCAATTTAAATTTTATACTACATGTTTATTATAACTAAAGTCAAAATTCTGTAAAAAAAGAGCCACTCGTCTCAATGAGTTCCAATTTGAACTGAAGATACTTGAAGAAGGGAGAAATGGTACGGCATCAAAAAATGTTCCAAAAAAAAGTTCCACCGATTTTTCCCTCCAATTGGGTATGGCCTTGCCGTGGTGGTTGGGCTTTCCAGTAATGACTTGAAAGTGACTGACTTGTTTTAAATGACTTGGAAAACATTTTTTCCGTCAAAACAACAAAACAATCCAGCACATTGAACACTATAGTTGGTTTTATGTGCAACTCATGCTAAATACGTTGACATTTCGATTCGAAATATCACTGGAAGCCGAATTCACTTTCTTTATGCCACTTATAGTGCCATCCATTAAAACATTTTGGAACTTCTTTTTGATGCTGTACCGTTCTTCAAGTAGTTTCAATTCAAATTTGAACTCATTGTAACGAGTGGTTAATTTTTTATAGCATTTTGAAAATGGGACTTTAATTATAATCGTCCTGTATATCTAAGCAAAATGTGGCATTTTTATTTTTACAAAATTATCTACCAAAACATGGAATTTTGTCACTGCCACTGTGGATCAAAAAAGAGTTACGACTGGCCCCGGTTTCATTTTGGAATCCATATTATATGAAGATAAATCAAAGCTATTTCAAGGTTCAAACATTTTTTTACTTAACTTACTTAGTCACAAAACACGTACATCTAATTTGTAACTTTTTCGGATGTTAGCCATTAAATACTTCTTCTTAATAACATTTTGTTTGAAATACTTAACAAATTTTAGGAAAAGAGAAAAACACTGCAAATTATTTAAAACAAAACCATTTCATCTAATTTTTATTCTTCCGTTTAAAAATAGCAGGATTTAATAATAAAAAAACATTTACAAACGTGACAAAGCTTAAATATTTAAATTTTAAATAGCTTTTGTTCAACCCAAACTAAATTGTGTAAAAAAGCAATCAATTTTCCTACTGCAAACTATTTAATTATTTAGAAATCTTTAACACTGAGTTGCCTTAAAAACTAAAAATAAGCGTATTAAAATCGGAATTATTATTTTTTTTCTGTTCAAAACTATCTCGCATGCAATTTAGTTTCTCCTCATAAACTTACCGCCATTTTTATCTTCTTATTGATTCTTTTGACCTGGAGGTGCTTAAATAAGGAACATCGTGTTTTATTTTTCTGTCGATTACAAAAAAAAAATCTGATTATGGATTTTGTTAATTAAAAGAAAGATTTTAATTTCAAAAATAAATACCGAGATTTTCAACTATTCGTTGTCTTAAGCTGTTAGATTATTTTTTTAAAAAATATTTCTTTTTTTTTTTTTTTTTTTTTTGCCTTGAATCATTAGTCATTCCTTATGGAATTTGAAAAAATAAAAAAAAAGAATATTTTTCCTCAAAACTTATGTTTGGGGATTTTTCGTTTTCCCTTTATTTTTTTATCCCTATTTTTTTCTTTTTCACTTCTCTTCAATATTCCGATAAAGTATTTTATGTGGAACTTATTTCTCCATCATATTTGATCGTTTTCATTTATCTCAATTTGTTTAGTAATACATTATTTAACTCTTCCTTTTTTTTTAGGTTAAACTTTGAAATTTTTTTCATTTTGTGCACGTTTTTAAGTTACTGATTATTTTTTTCTTTATCTTAATGAGTAACTTAGTTTTTGTGGTCTAACAATAGATTTGTATGATTGTGTTCAAAAAAGTTATAATTTATGAGTATAATTCATAGTAATTAATCAAAAACACCCACAAAAAATTTTTTAGACTTTTTTTAGAAGTATATTAATTTGAGAATCTTAAAGAAAATTTTGTATTCGACGCAAAAAATAAAATTTTTTAATCTCTTAATAATGAAAAGAATTTTTTTTTTATTTGTAAAAGATTTAAATAAATTTTAATTCATTAATCAAACACGCCGAGATTTTTTAGTTTCTTATCTATACATTATTGAAAAAATGTAACAATTTCTTTTATAAAATTCTATAATCTACACAAATAGCGTTAAGCAAATTTTTAATATTTTGTTATAAAAATTTTATAATTTTTTTTCCAGTTTGAGTTTTATATATTTTCTGTGTAAGTTGGTTATGTAATAGTTAGTTATAGTTTATATTCTTTCAGTCTTTTAGATTGAACATATACATTTTAGTACAAATAAATTATGTATATATTATCTTTGCCATGTATTTAACGTGAATTCTAATTTCTATTAATATCATTGGGAAAAATTTTATATAGTTAATGATACTATTATAAGTAAGGGTGCTGATAGCTGAGTGACTAGCTCCCTAGAACTCAGTACAACAGGTTTCGGGTTCAAGTTAAATGGTGCCATGGATGCTTTTTGTGGGTCGCAATCCACCTTAAACCATAGGTACCGGCTAATATGACTACTACTACACCACACCACACCACATCACTGTGCCTAGAGCTGAATTACCCCTATACAGTTTGGGAATGATGAGGGTGAGTAGTCTGACTGGGCTCTGTCACACTCTGCAGTCATATGAGACAGGGACCTACGACTTAAAGTGAATTCCTAACCACTACAAACATCCATGGCACCGCTAACATTCGAACCTGAAACTTGAATTACCCAGCTCATTGGCCTAATATGACTGTAGGGCTGGCAACCCTACCTTGTAAAAAGAAAAATAACATCTCATGTTTCGGAATCTGCCAGTAGCCAGACGGCCCCGGCCCACCATGGGGCTATTGTGCTATTAAAGATGATGTCTACTATAAATATGATGTACTATTTTGATTTTAAGAAAAAAAACTAAGATAAATTTTCTTGTCTTTTATGCATCTCATATTAAATACATTTTTTTCCCACAAATTTCTGCACTTTTTATGTTAATCATTGTTATTATGTTATCCCTTGAATTTATATAAGATGTGGAATATATTTGAATTACAACTCATCTAGTAAATACTAAAATGGAAGAACGATACTTAATTTACAACCACGATATAATATTAGAAGCAGTTTAGTTTAATATCAAATAAGTTTGTATTTCAATTGTGCTGAAGAAAGTGTATTCCAATTTAAATAAAATCCCTTCTTCACCTAAATATATTTTATAAAACCTACTTAAATATATACATAATCATATTGTGGAAACTCATACTACTTATCAACGAACAACCTGGATCATATCCAATATACTAGGTCCTAAAAAAAGTTCAACAACAATTTCTCTCTCAACTGGCATTTTCCTCACAATGACGTCAAAGCAGTTGAAGAAATGATTAAGGGATATCGCCTAGTACATTAACAAATGCAGGTAGACTAAGTTGCAAAGAAGCTCGCTATCCTCTAATATTACCTCATTCTCGTCAAATAAAACCACATCTTATTGCTCGTAATCTATTTAAATTTACAAAAACTGCAAGAACAGCTATTTGCTTGCCTGCATATTCCGTTTGGTGTACCTTTTCATTGAATTGGAAACCATATTGGTAGCTATTTCTTCCAAAGTTACTCGGTAACTTTCATTTTTTAATCTTTCAACAGCAATAATGTTATCTAGGGTACGGAGCGACTTTCACGTTAACATACAATTGAATTTTTTCTGCTTTATTAGCAGTTTTTTAGCTTTGATAAACATGCATCGGCATATTCCTTCCATGATGAACCTCTATAAGTTTTAAGCTTTCACATTGATATTAGTGACACATTCACCTTTAAGATTTCATCAGATGGGCTTTTTTTGCTACTTTCAGAGTGAAGCAAACAACCGTTTCCACTCATATAATTAATTCATCGTTATGCACTCATCCACCTTTCATTCTGTGTAATTCCATCAATTACAGAGAATAAAAGGTAGAGGAAATAATGAAGTGGATGGATAATTCCGATTTTGTAAGTTGGTAATGGGGTTCTATTTCCAACTCACAAAACAATAGCATAAAATTTCGAAATCATTTGGCTATGTATGATATGTTTAATGATTTTAATATTATTTTTTTTTTAATTCTGTATTTCTTTTTGTATTTCGCAGTTGGATCAATCGTTCGAGGGCTACGTGTATTTGAAGCGTACTGACCTGAATACTGAAGGGGTGTACAGGTGCGAAGTGTCGGCTGAAGCTCCATCCTTCCAAACTGTCAGGGAAGAAAAAGAAGTCAGGGTGTATGGTGAGTAAAGTCCACTTCACTTTTGGCGCGAAATTGTACATGCCTTCATTTTCAAGAATGGATAATTGGCTTTTTTTTAATATAAAGTATAGAGCATCTTAAAGTTAAATTATAAACCTTAATTAATTACAATTATTTAAAAATTTCCTTTAAATTAAAGGAATCTAATTTTAACAAAGTAGAAAATTCTATTTTAAAAGTGTTTAATTTAATTTTACGCTTTGAAAAATAATAAGAACTTAATAGGCTTGATTTTGAAAAAAAAGAGATAAATGTATATTTAAAATCCGTCTCCCCCAAAAAATTAGTATTTTAAATTTATCAATCAATATCAATATTATCCATATCAAAAACATCACATCGATATGATATACGAGTCAAGAATCTATATAATTACACAAACATCATCCATTTGGTATTTTGATTTTATACCTAAAGCTCAACAAGTATCCCCTCCCCCAAAAAATTAATATTTTAAATTAATCAATCGATATCAATATTATCCATATCAAAAATATCAAATCGATATCATGTACAAATCAAAAAACTATATTATTAAACAAACATCATCCATTTGGTATTTTAATTTTATACCTAAAGCTCAACAAGTATCCCCTCCCCCAAAAAATATTTTCAATTTTTCAATCGATATCAATATTATCAAACATATCAAGAGCTTCAAATTGATATCAATATTATCAAACATATTAAGAAAATCAAATCGATATCAATATTATTAAACCTATTAAGAACGTCAAATCGATATCAATATTATCAAACATATCAAGAACATCAAATCGGTATCAATATTATCCATATCAAAAACATCAAATCGATATCAATATTATCAAACATATCAAAAACATCAAATCGGTATCAATATTATCAAACATATCAAGACCATCAAATCAATATCATATATAAATCAAATATCTATATAATTAAACAGATATCATCCATTTGGTATTTTGATTTTATACCTAAAGTACAACAAGTAGAAAAACTCATATTTTTTTTAATAATAATCTAGTACAATACTCCAGGACATATTTTGATCAAAGTCATCTCCAGTGAGTATAGAGTAGAACAAGATGAGCTGCAGTTGGTCTGGAAACGAACAACTAAACTCAGTCATGCAATCCGCAGTCCTAGATCGATCCATGATGAAAATGCAAAACGTCACGTTATGCTTAAGATCCGCAAAAAATAAAAGATTTATTTTTTTATCTCTAAACAATTCCAAGAAAATATCCAGTCTAAAGTAATTTGAAAAAGGATCTGCTTTTTTCTTTTCTTTTGCATATCAAAAATCTCTTTGAGCTGTGTTATCAGGTTAAAGTATTTACATACCTATAGAATCACGAAATTGATATTTTTTTTTTTTCTTAACGAAATAAAATAGTTAAAGTAAGAGACCTTGTGTGATTTGAGAACTTTTTCTGTAAGAATAACAAGATTTCTTAGAAGGATAGAATGAAATTAGTTCAACGATATTAAAATGAAATTTCTCATCAACATCGTCAAAAAAATATTTCGAAATTATACCTCAAACTATTCAACCTCTCTCTAAAAAAATAATTTCTACTGTTATGGAGAAACTGGAGAACTGCTTCGTAACCTGTTTACGTTTTGTAAATAAGTCCTTGAGGGAAAAGAAGCCAAAACGGCGATAAAGCGCCAACTATGGTATGAAAAGGAGGTGATGTTTACTCCAACTTTCTGTTCCTTTAGAATAAGGAACGCGCTCTATTTTATTACTACTCTGTGATCTTAAAGATTAATGTATTTCAGTAAATCCTTTATTTCTTCTTTTTCTCTGTTGAACATTGGTGGGTCTCATGTATTACTGATATATTCCCACGAACAGCTCACTGATGGATGATGAGGGGAAGACAGTTAGATCCATGATTTGAAGGGTAAAGGGGTTTCCTTAATTTTTATTATTATTATTATTATTATTTTTTTTTACTATCCTCACCCTTTTAACTGGTAGTAGGCTATGTATGCTAAGGTACATTGGTAGAAAGGTGACTAATGAAAGTAAAATGGGTATTGTAGTAGTATGATATAAGTATAAAAGCTAGGATAGTATAAGTTGTGTTATAGTATAAGTATAAAAGTATAGGTAGGGTATAAAAGTACATTGGGTACGGTAGAAAGGTAACTACTGAAATAAAGTCTTCTGCTTCATACAGTACAAATATAAAACTGAAAAATATCTCCTAACACATCAAAAATAAAAAAAAATAAAAATTGTTTATAAAGACGACAGCAATTTTCTTCTTTACAAAATTTAGAATTCTTAGCTATGCAGTTTGGAAGTGCTTTTTCTTTTTATCTTTATTCAATAGAAAACGCAACATTTTTCTTTAAAAAAAATGGTGTTTGAATAATCTTACCATTTATTTTTTATTTAATAAAAATCATTATTAATCAATAACTTTCAATAAGATTGATATTTTTTTGTCATATGTGAACATGATGTTCTGGTATGAATTCCATGTCAGAAAAGTGCTTGGCATGGAAGTAAGTAAGATTAACAGTTATTATTTAAAAAGAAATTAATCTGATCACGCACTGGCTTTCATTTCAAAAACTCGCATTTAAAAATAAACGCGCATTTGCAACGTGGTTTTTAATTACGTGTGTTTTTAAAATGCTCATGAAACATGTACTGCTGGGATATCAACAATTCGCCAGTATCAAGTCACGTGCTCCTGTATTTCATTTTGAATTGTTCAAGGTCCAGGTACTTAATTTTCTTGAAGACCACTGGCCCCAAAGGGGACTTCATCGCCCTTTACTTTCGGGGGGCATCGGACTTTCATCGCCCTACAGAGGGAAAAAGTGAACAGTACATTTATCAATTGCCCAGAATTTACAAATTTATTAGAGGAGAATTTTGCAGCAAACGCTAATTAAAAACAGAAATTTATGAGCGATCAGAAAAGGCAAAGGAAACCTTCATCAATTAAAACAAGATCTTAGGGGTTTTGTGTTCATTAAGTTTATTGAAAAAATATAGTTGAAATACATTTAATAAAATCTTTGAGTGGAGAAAGGTTTAGATCAAAGGCGCCGACCCAAATTTTGTGGACCACTTTGGAAATGCATTCTAACTTCGCGGGCCGCCTATAAAATTAGTATATCCCCATATTAGATTTAGACGCATTATAGACATTTTTTGGAGTGAAAAACATAGATGCTAAATGCACATTGTAAAGAAATATGTAACACTCAAAATGATATATAAAAAATATATAAATATAAACTAAATAAAAAAAAGTGAAATCATTAAAAAAATATTTATTTTACTAGTGTGATATTTGTTTCTCCGATCTTTCACTTAGCTTTTGCAAAGCGATCTCCATTTGGGTATTGGCACGTCGTAATGGGTGCTGCAGGTTAACGTCCATTATATTTCAGCTTGTTTTGTGTAGGATCAATTTCATTTTTGAAAAAGAAAACGATTCTCAGGTGTGTTTTTCTAATGCATCTGGCAAACACAGGTGGTCTTTGGATACCTCAAGGCAAGTGTTGCAGAACGTACTCTTTGCATTACCCAGGGGGCGCGTGTGAAGATATACGGACGCGGAGTAACAATCAACTCTCTACGATTCTATTGGACCGGGACCTACTTTTTAAAGGGGATTTACAAACAACCATGGCATTTCGAACCCGAAACCTGTAGTACCGAGCGCCAGAGCGCTAGCCACTTGGCCATTCAGGCCCTTAAGATTCTCAGGTGTAAGTTGAACCAAAAGCGCTAACAACTTTTTGTGCCAGATTTCTCAAATATCTAGGGATGAGATAGTCACTGTGTCTGAGGTCACTTAAAGTGAAACTTAGAACCTGTTATATTAGATATTCCAAGATGTGCGTGCATCATGAATTCGTAAAATATAATTTAATTATTCGGCGAACTCATAACTGTAAAATAGTATCCAATTGTCATTTATTTTTATGAGAATTAATTTAACTACTACTTTTTATATTGAAGTTCCCTTGAAGGAATACCATTTTTAAATGCGATCATATCAATTAAAATTAGGATAAATAATTTCAGTTTCCATGTTGCATTTATTTATTCATTAAAATTATTTTCATCCCCACCTAATCCGGAACCTTAACCGTATTTGGTTTATTGAAATGCTTCCTTCCCGTCCCTCCAAAATGCAAAACCTCACAGCATGGCAGGCGGTGGCGGAAATGGGGAAATATTGTAAAGCGTGACGGGACGGAATCTTTCCGAAACTTTGGACCCATTTTTTTTATTTCTTTTCATTTATTTCTTCTTTTTTTCCCCAGAAACAATGGCGGGAAGAAGAGTGGTGCTTCGATTTGCTGAGATTGTATTTCCGACCCGCGAGACTTCTCAGTGCGGAAGATCGAGTCGCCGGGAAGGATGAAACTTTTATGTCGAAAAAAAGAAGGCTTCCTTCTGTGAATATCGGAGAATGTTCTCTTCTTTTTTTATGCGCGCCATGATACAGCCGCAACAAAAACTTTTAAAAAGGCTCTCAAATATTAAAGAGTTCCCCTTTTTTTGTTTTTTTCCCCGTAGATCTCTGTTTGTTGACAGATATTGTTTCGATAATGAACTTTAATTACTCAGATTTATATATTTATGTTCTGCGCCCTGTGTCATGGGTTTCGAGTTCGAGTCCCGGTGGTGTCATGAATGTTTATAGTAGTTCACAATCCACTTTAAGCCGTTGGTCCCGGTCTCATAGGACCGTAGAGCATCACAGAGCCCATTCAGTCTTCTCACCCACATCATTCCCAAACAATAAAGGGGCAACTCAGCTCTAGACACAGTGATGTGGTGTGGTGTAGTAGTGGTATCCCAATGTGCATTCTGTGTGTATCCGTACTGGATATTATTCCTACATTATTCCATATTATATTCCACCCATTATTCCATATTACATTATTGATTCCTACATTATTCACCATATAATTGAATATTATCCCCCCATATCCATATTGCATATACATTAAACACATCACCATATCCAAATTGAATACGGTGGCGCATGTATGCAAGATAATAAGTATCCAATGTGCATCCAGTGTGTATCCCAAATGAATAGGGCGGTACACGTAAAAGCAAGGCAATGTGTCTCCCGTTAGGATATGATGGCACATATGAGTGCAGGATGGTATCATCTGGAGTTCCGTATCATCCTTCTTGAACCCAAGGTTGGGACGGCCTATCGAATTATCATGCCCATCTCCATATAGGCACTAGGATTTTCAGTTTCGCTTTGTTTGTTTGTTTTTGTTTTAAACTTTGAAATGAGCCAGTTGGTTTCAAAACACTCGCAAATTTACGCAAGAAGTTATTTTAAATTTAATAAATTTTTAATAATTGCGCGTAAATTGTTGTAAATTTTTAAAATATGTACCCTCAATCATAATTAAGTTATGAGGGTTTAATAAGGCGCTTTGACTATAATAAATGTTGAAATACCAACCAAATTGTAATGAATTTCGAGGCATTCTATAGTAAAAATAGTATGAATAGTATTTAAAGTTTTCAAGCTTTTGTTGAGTTTTTTCTTCTTAGTTTCTTAGTCTTAAACAACGAATGGTGCCCATCACGTAGCCCATTAATAACATGCTCAGCAGAAGGGCTCAGATTCAAATCCGCTTGAGGTGTACGTTGTAGTCTCTGTTTTCTGCAACGAGGTAACTCAATGGCAGTTGTGACAACGCGTGTAAAAAAAATCTCTCATCGACAGTCCGGTTGCCTGGAGGCAGTTTTTCGGGTTTTCTTCCATGGCATACCCAAATGCAGGTGAGTTACTCTTAAAAGTCTTCAAGGCAGGCATTAATATGCATAAAATTGCCAAATGTTAGCAACCAAATTCTGTAGGAGTAAAATATACTGTACATAAAATAGTATTTTGGCCCCCAACATGGCGAGCTGTCGAGCCAAATTGGCTAGCGCTCTGGCTTTTGGTACAACAGGCTTCAAGTTAGAATCCTGCCAGTGGCATGGATGTTTGGGAGTGGTCCACGTTAAACTATATGTCCCGGTCGAATAATGCATTATACTTACGCTAAATGACCGTAGAGCGACAAAACAAACCAATCAATAACGAGAAAAATGAGTAAGGGCTTTATTTAAATGAAACGTTCTTTTTGTCACTCAGTGGCATGATATATTTTCAAATTTCACGTTTCCTAAATCAAAAATTTTAAAAAATTAACATAACTATACAAATTTAAATTTATCACTTCAAAAGAGAACTCAAAGTGAAATTTATTACACAGACATATATAATGTAAAAAAAAGTTCACAAAACTGCTCCACGAGATTAATTCTTGACGTTATTTGATTATTTTCATAATAAATTCATGGAAATTCTGTACTTTTTTGCTTGTTTTTGTTTTCAAATTCTTGATTCAGAAAATTTATATTGTTTTCTTTTAAAAATTTCCATAGATATTAATCAATTCATTACAAAAAAAAATCCACGCTTGTCAAATTTATCCTTTTTTTAACCAAGAGCCTTAATAGAATTTTCATGTTTTTTTAACGCAAAAGGTTGATATTGCTTACTAGAAAAATAAATTTTTAATTACTTTTTTATTTTGAATTCATTTACAAACCTTCAAACTTCAATTTGTTACACCAAATATTTGCCATTCACTAATTGAAAACTATAACCTGTGGTGACGCATATCAAATTATAATGTTGATCTTTCTTTTAAAAAAAAATTCTGTAGAAAGTCCCATCATAATCAAATGCAAATTAACACTTTTTTTTTAATTTCGTTTGCATGACAAGCTAATTTTTATCATGAAAGAGCCTTTCGCTTTTAATATAGAAACTTTTTTAAGTAGAGTAAAAAGGGGCAAAAATTTTCTATGCCTTCGCACTATTTTATTTTTCACTTTTCAGTATAAATGCCCAAATGGTAATTTTTTAAACGAATTCTAAACATTTCTTCTCATGTATATATTAAACGATTTGAATATATACTCTTCGAAGTGTTTTGCTGTTTCGAAATCTTGCAAGTTTTTTTGTGTTTAAAATAAGCATTTAAATTTGCATTTTAATTGAAATGAAAACATTTGCATTTTATCAAAAATAAACATGTTTGCTATAAGTCTCACTTTATTGTATTTTACAAAGTTTTTTTGTACATTTTTAATGAATCAGACGATGAGAAATTTTTCTAATTAAAAATTATTTTTACTTGAAAAATATTAACGTCTCAAATAAGCACAAAAAGATTTTTCAGTAAAACATTGTTTTTAAATAACAAAAACAATTGCCAAAATTTAAGTACTTGGAAACTTATGTTAATCTTTTACTGCTAGATTCTTATATATAGCAGTAGAAAGTTTTTTTATTTTTATTTTAGAGTAAAAATATTTATAATTTATCTTGCTCTTTTTTATGGGGCATTTTTATTTAATTTTATTTACTTCAGAAATTAGAGATAACAATTATTTGTTTTATCCGCCAAGACAGTTTTTTAAATTTTATAATTTTTCAAATTTTTTTTATAAAAAATATAAAACATATTTAGTTTTATAATTTTTTTATTATAATTTTATAAATTTAGGCACGGTTTCTTTTTTTTTTTTTTTTTTTTTTTTTTTTTTATTATTATTATTAAAAAAACAATATTTTACTGAAAAATCTTCTTGTGCTTACTTGAGAGGTTAATGCGTTTCAAGTAAAAAGAATTTTTAATTAGAAAAATTTCTCAACTCCTTCGATAAAAATGTACAAAAACATTGTAAAATACAATAAAGTGAGACTAATAATAATGTAATAGCGCAGAATATATAAATTTAGATATTTTTATTCTTCATGTTGTAATGCCATAGAAAATAGGGATCCTTAATAAATTTTAATGTAATAATAGGTTAATTGCCTTACTGCCTTATATATTTAACGTCTCGGCCTATACTAGACCTATGACGGCTTCAAGAAAAGAGACATTTTCAGGTTCATGGGAGTACTTTAAATTTTATTTGCAAACATTATATATATAGAACTCTATTTACAAAAAATAAAAATTAAGGATATAAATTAGATATACAAATCGTGTATCAAAGAGTTTGAGAGTTTTTCAAGAGTTTGTGGGCGTACAAAGCCCAAACTCTTGAAAAATGGTATTCTTGTAATAAAAGATTTTAATAGATTATTGAAATTTTACAGAATCAATACTGAAAACTTCAGAAATATTTATTTTCTGATAATTTTTTTGTAGGTGAAAATGTTTATGATATATTATTTATTAATCTTTTCATTTCATTGATTTCATTAGTATTGATAAAAAATAATATCTGATGCTTTAAAGATAATGTCTGTGAAAGTTGTCCAATGAAATTAGATAACAGAGCTTATCAGATAAAATGCAATAAACCAATATCTTATTTTTTTTTTTATTTAAGTTTTAAAAAATAAATTCCATTCTTTAATATTCCTCGATTTTTAAATTTTCTATTTAATTCACCCACAAGAGATGTAGTTGTTGTTTTTCAATAAAACACAATCCTTTCAATGTACTTCTACAGCAGTAACTCAATCTTTTTTTTTTTTTAATTTTATTTCTTTCGAATAGACCCAAAAATGCATTTCGTGAAATATGGCGGACCACTACTTCCGCCATTGCTATTCAAAGCGCATTTGGCCCTGAGTTGACCAGATTTTATCGCTTTCTATCTGAAAGCTCAACTCAAAGTTACTGTTGACAAACGCACAGTATTACTGAAAATAAACAGCACAAAAAAAGAACTGTCCAAGTTCTCTAAAAAAAAAAAAAAAAAAACGAACAAAAATTCTACCAGCTCTGTCATTTTTTTTTTTTTTTTTTTTTTCTGGAGGCGTCCACTGCGATATCGGATTTCATTAAGTTCTGCTTCCCCCTGCTTATATATAGTGCAGACTCGTCAGTTTCATTTGGACCTATAAAAGGATGGTATATAAAAAAAAGAAAGGCTTATATATATAAATAACAAACACTAACACATTTCCTTTGCTTTATAGAAAACCCACGCCATACTTAACACTGTTTGCGCCGTTGGATGTGCTCAACCGTTTTTTGCTGTTGCTGTTGTTTTTTGTGTGTGGAACCGATTTCTTTGAAGCAAAATATTGTATCGGATAGAAAAAAAAATGGTTTGCTCTATATTTCTTTTCAAAAAAAATTTCCAACTCGTCAGCCAAACTTTGTCTGCATTGCCCCCAAAGACAAATAAATAGATGGTTACTTTGAGCCCCCATCAAAGGCAATATAAAAAATATATGTACCGTTGGCTACCATCCTGGTCCATCTTCAAAGACCTTCGACTTCCAGAAAAGGCAAAAGCCAATGCTCCAAGGACCTCTGGTATTTGATTGAATCCGTTCGGGATTATTCCTTTCTGTTTTATTTTATTTCATTCTATCTTTTTGCGATGGTATTTTAAGTTACTTTTTGTGTGATCTTCGGATTGGTGCACAGGTAGGTCGGCAGGCTGTTTTCAATCATCTTAATGCCTTTTTTTTTCAAAAAAGTTGTTTTGTGATTATGATTGTTGTTTCTTTTTCAACCTTTTAATATCCTCAATTCTCATATTTTATTGTTTAGTTTTTTCTTTCTAATTATTCACGCTGATTTTTAATTTACAAGAATGTTTATAAGTGAGCATATTTAAAAGTACGATTCACGATTATGTCTTTCGATTATTGACGGTTACGGTTATGTCTTGTTGAATGATTTAACAATTCCTGAGAGTATTTATTGTGTGAGGTTTTGTAAAAGTATTCTTGATCAATTTTATTATTGGCGCTTTTTTGTGAGATTTTTGGAGAGATGCTTAGGTAGGTTGGCTTGCTTTCATTTGAGTGCTTTTGCGACTTGCTTACTTTAGTTCTTTTATTCTTACAATAAGTTTTTGATTGTGATTGTTGTTATTTTGTTTCTTTTTCAACCTTTTAATATTCTCATATTGTCTAATTTTATTGAGCAATTTTTTTTTAATTATTACCGCTGTTTTTTAATGTTACAAGAATGCTTTTAAGTGGGCATATTTAAAAGTATGATTGACAGCTATGGTCTTTTGCATTTTTTAATAAGTTCTGGGAGTATTTATTCTATGGAGTTTTTAAAGGAATTACTTAACAAGTTTATTATTGAAGTTATTTTGTGAGATTTTCGGATAGATGCATAGATGAGTTGGCTTGCTTTCTTTAGTCCTTTTTTGTCTTGAAATAATGTATTTTTAAATGATTGTTGTTATTTTGTTTCCTTTTCAAACTTTTAATATCCTCAAATCACACGTTCTCTAATTTTATTGGGTGCTCTTTTGTTAAATTTTAATTATTAAGGTTGTTTTTTAATATTACAAAAAGTAGTATGCATAACAAATTGATATATATATATATATATACATATATATATAAACTAGAATTTTTTTAAACATATAAGAATTCTTAGAAAGCTACTTTAAAAATTCTTATATATTTAAAAATGTAGAACAATCCAATAGGCCTAAAACAATAATTATAAATAGAATGATAGATAATAATTTAAGCTAATTTAAGAATGTGATGACGCTTATCATAAAAAATGTATCATTCCAGTGTTTGGCTCATTCTATTCTTGAAGTTTGTGTGAGGCTCACGCTTATCTCGTTGCCAAATCATCCCTTCCAAATTCTCCTGCAGGGCGAACAGCCCAAACGAAGTTTTCGCCACAAAGGCCTCTCTTTCGCGGCGCGTTTCAAAGGGCTTGTTTCGCCTGATGACAGACACATCCTCGAGTCCTTTGAAGTCACGCCTCATTGTTAGGCCGGCCTAATGGCCTTCCCCTGCCTAACTTCCTTCATTACCTGCCTTGTTGAAGCAGTGAGGAGGGAAACGTAAACAGCGAGATCTACTGCTTGTGGGAAAACAATGATTGTTTGTTGTTCTTGTGGGATGAGTGGAAAAAATTGTTGAAAAAAAATATGGATAAATCATTTTTAATTACGGTAGCAGTAATGGACCTTTAATAATTTATCTTCAGATGCTCCAGAAGTTTCAATGTATTTGTCCAATAATTCAAGAACTTGTTTGTTTTTTACCCTCAATGTTTACACGTGTTTGAATCGTGGACTCATAGATTTTTTTTATATAGCTTAACAAAATAATTATCTGTACACTAAGTCATATATTATCATTGATGTCACCATACTATTAAATGTATATATCTTCAAAAGTTGAAGGAGGAGGATTCTTGATCTTCTCCTTTGTTTTTGAATAACAATGAAGGTGTTTTCGGTTTACAAATTTAATATGACTATGTCTGGCATAAACATGGAAACCTTTTTTTTTAAATTTGCTTTTACTGAATTGCAGGAAGATTAGAAAAAAAAATTTTTCTCGATATAGGAGCCGCTAACTATCACGCCGTTCGAAGAAACTGAACAAACCTTTTGTTTAATTTGAGATTGGCGCTCAAGAATCATATGAAAAACTATTGTTAAACTGTAACAATCACAATCTGTAAACTCTAACGGTTTCAGTGACAAGATTTCGAACATTTTAAATTGCAACGCTTACTTTTTTATTGGAATGTGTAGCTAAAAACCATAAATAGCGTTGGAACGGTACATGTAGCATGAAAATCGCAGACTCTAGTAAAATTAAGAAGAAACAGGAGAACAACCAATAAGGACAGCGAAGCAAAAGAAATAAAAATATTTTATTGTGTTTCACAAATTTTCAAGTGATCTCCTTTACACATGATGACACTTTGCACGCAGCAGATGGAGAAAACCTCTGAACTAAGTACCAGGGCAAGAGGAATCTGTTGCACCTGACATCTGATGGCCTCTTTCAAATCAGATACAGTTTGTGCATTAGATGTATAAACCTTAGAGTTCATTTATCCCCACAGCCAGAAAGCTATTGGAATAAAATCGGAAGACCTTGGTGGCCATGGAAATGTGAAATGGCGGAGATAACTCTGTCCCCTGTTGTGTTTTGTAACTTTTCACAGACGATCTCGCATGTGAAGAAGCGCCATCTTGCATCCTCATGACGCCACATAGAGCATTTTGCTGTAAGGATACCTGAAATACAAAGTTTATGCATCGAATCCACAAACTGTATCTGATTTGAAAGCTGCCATCGGTCGTCAGATTCAACAGATTCCTTTTGCCATGGTACATGCTTCAGGGCTATCCACCATTTGCTGCATGCAAAGTGTCAGCATGTGTGAAGGAGGTCATGTGGAGAATTTTGAAACACAATAAAATGTTTTCATGGATTCTTTGTACACATTTTACATTTTTTATATATTGTTTATTATATTCATAGAAAAATGAATCTCGATTAGTATTAATAAATTTGCTTATAAACAAGCTTTCAAATAACATACGCTCATTCTTTTATTAAAAAATATTTTAAAAATCATGATCAAATTTTCAATTATTATAGAGTAACTTTGTTGGTGTATTTAATTTTCATATCTATGTTTTTAAAAAATTACTATATTAAAATCAAATAAAAAAATTTGCTTAAAAAGCTTATAAAATAAATTTTTAAAATCCTATATAAATATTTCAATATACTTGCAATATGACTCATACTTGTGTCATAAATAGATGAAATTATTCATTTAATGTATTCGAAAACAAATCTTATTTTTGAAAATGAAATTTGAAATTTTGTATTAATAATTTTTTGTGACTGTAACTCTAACATTTTCGCCCAAAACATTTTCTATAAAAAAATTCTGTAATTGAATCGAAAATCTTATTAAATCTTATTCAATATGTTTCTTCAGAAAAAAAAAGTCATAAAAACATGAAGTTATGAATGCAATTGCATTTAAAAACAAATCTCATTTTTGAAAATGAAATTTGAATCTTTTTATGAATAAATTTTGGTTACTAAAACCCAAACATTTTCATACAAAGTTTTAATTCCTAAAAATAATAATAATAATAATAATGTTCTGTAATTGAATCGAAACTTCCCTGAAAATGTTTTTGCTTCGTCAATATTTTTCTTATGAAATAAAATATAAGTAAATATATAATATTTACATATAATGAACCGGTATTTGCATTCCATTTTTCCAACTAAAGTCACCGTTAAGAAAAGACGTCATTCTTCCAAAATGTTTTCTAATCACTTAGTACTTGAAATGAACAACGCGAACCTATAAATGACGTAAAACATACGAATTTCAAGCATATTTCGATAAATACCCCAATGAAAAAAACAATTTTTTCCATTTTTTTTTTATCGAATTACGATATGAATTTCTTTAAAATGAGCAAACCTCGAGTAAAGAAAAAAGATAACATCTCTAGAGAAAAAAAAATTTTTCGTTGCAGTTATTGAAATGGGAGTTCATAACTCAATCTCTCTTGCCAAAGTAAAAAAAAAAAAAAAAAAAAATCAATCTATAAAAAATTTAATCTCCGCAAAATATCATAAGTTTAACTTTAAGTACGACTGGTTATTACGCACTCGAATTTGTTTGCCTAAAGTTAAGCTAACCAATTCATTTCGAATATGAATTCCACAGAAAAAGAAAGAAATATTTCAGGAAATTAATATGGATAGCAAAACAATCTTTCAATGTTACAAAAATAATCTTGAATGGTACTTTTTTTATTACTATTATTTTACTTTTTTCATCTAGTTTTATATTCAGATTGAAACATCTTAAATATTATTATTTTTTCAATGATTTGAAAGCTTCCACTGGCAACATCGTGCATTGCTACTTTAAAATATTTATTTCGATGTTCTTTTGGAGGGGGATGTTTTGTATTGGAAAGACAAAATTTAAAATCAATCTGCGTAAAGTTTTCGATACTGTTGTTCTTCTGTCTAGTGGCAGTTATACATTTGAAGTAGAGGAATAGCCTTTAAGATTTCAAATCCTACTGAAAGTTTTTTTTTTTATATGTATAAATTTTTTGTTCGATTGTTTCTTATGTATTTTTTTTCCATTGTTTCGTGTATTGTTTCAATACTTTTTTAGTACTTTGTAACCAAAGGATACAATGTTCATCATATTATTTTAAAATGTTAATTTCAATTATTATAAAATAACTTTGTTAGTGTATTTAATTTTTTTATTTATGTTTTCAAAAATTTATTAAAATCAAATAAAAAAAATCTGCTTAAAAAGCTTATAAAATAACTATTTAAAATCATCGATAATTTTTGCAATATTCTCTTCCAGCAATATTTTTCTCATACTTGCGTCATAAATAGATGAAGTTATTTATCCAATTGCATTCAAAAACAAATTTTATTTTTGAAAAAGAAATTTGAAAATTTTTATTAATAATTTTTTGGTACTGTAACCTTAACATTTTCGCTCAAAAACTTTTATTAAAGAAAAATTTTGTAATTGAATCGAAAATCTTATTGAATCTTATTAAATGTGTTTGTTAAGAAATAAAAAGTTGTAAAAATCTCTTCAGTCGCAAAAACATGAAGTAATGTATGCAATTCCATTTAAAAACAAATCTCATTTTTGAAAATGAAATTTGAAACTTTTTATTAATAAATTTTTGTTACTATAAACCAAACATTTTTATACAAAATTTTTATTCCAAAAAAAAAATAATAATAATAATTGTTCTAGTCAAAAGCACTGACACATTTTCTCTTATTTAGCGGACTGTATCACATTCACACTAACACAATAAGTAATCAAAATGAAAACTTAACAACGTTTTATTTACCTGACAGTCACAGCCACTCGCAGCCATGCTGTTCACTCTTGCCTCTCTGGCGTTACACTGATCAGACTCGCACTTATGCGCTCGCAGGCGCATGTGTACACACACTTTTTTCGCCGCTAGGGGTTTCCTTGCTCGTTGGCGCGAACAATAATAATGTTCTGTAATTGAATCGAAACTTCCTTTGAAATGGTTTTGCTTCGTCAATATTTTTCTTATGAAATAAAATATAAGTAAATATATAATAATTACATATAATAAAGAAATATTTGCATTCCATTTTTCCAACTAAAGTCACCTTATTTTTCTTCAATAAAAGATGTCATTCTCTCAAAATGTTTTCTAATCACTTAGTACTTGAAATGAACAACATCAACCCATAAATGACGTAAAACTATAAATGACGTTTTCTATTTCAAGTATATTTCGGTAAATACCCCAATAAAAAAAAACAATTTTTTTTCCATTTTTTTTTCGGATTACGATATGAATTTCTATAAAATGAGCAAACCTCGAGTTAAAAAAAAATAACATCTCCAAAGACTTTTTTTTTTTTTTTTTTTTTTGCAGTTATTGAAATGTGAGTTCATATCTCAATCTCTGTTGCCAAAGTAAAAAAAAAGAATGTTTCAATCTGTAAAAAATTTAATCTCCGCAAAATATCATAAGTTTAACTTTAAGTACGACTGGTTATTACACTCGAATCAGAGATTCGAATTTGTTTGCCTAAAACCAAGCTAACCAATTCATTTCGAATATGAATTCCACAGAAAAAAATGATGAAAAAGAAAGAAATATTTCAAGAAATTAATATGGATAGCAAAACAATCTTTCGATGTTACAAAAATAATCTTTCAATGTTACAAAAATAATCTTGAATAGTAGTTTTTTTTTTATTACTATTATTTTACTTTTTATCATCTAGTTTTATATTCAGATTAAAACATCTTAAATATTATTATTTTTTTCAATGATTTGAAAGCTTCCACTGGCAACATCGCGCATTGCTACTTTAAAATATTTATTTCGATATTTTTTTGGGGGGGATGTTTTGTATTGAAAAGACAAAATTTAAAATCAATCTGCGTAAAATGTTCGATACTGTTGTTCTTCTGTCTAGTAGCAGTTATACATTTGAAGTAGAGGAACAGCCTTTAAGATTTCAAATCGTACTGAAAGTTTTTTTTTATCTGTATAAATTTTTTGTTCGATTGCTTCTTTTTTTTTTAAATTCTTGTACATTCTTTTCTATTGTTTCGTGTATTGTTTCAATACTTTTTTAGTACTTTGTAACCAAAGGATACAATGTTCATCATATTATTTTAAAATGTTAATTTCAATTATTATAAAATAACTTTGTTAGTGTATTTAGTTTTTTTATTTATGTTTTCAAAACTTTATTAAAATCAAATAAAAAAATCTGCTTAAAAACTTATAAAATAACTATTTAAAATCATGGATAATTGTTTCAATATTCTCTTCCAGAAATATTTTTCTCATACTTGCGTCATAAATAGATGAAGTTATTTATCCAATTGCATTCAAAAACAAAGTTTATTTTTGAAAATGAAATTTGAAAATTTTTATTAATAATTTTTTGGTACTGTAACCCAAACATTTTCGCTCAAAAATTTTTATTCCAAAAAAAACTGTTTTGTAATTGAATCGAAAATCTTATTGAATCTTATTAAATATGTTTTTTAAGAAATAAAAAGTCATAAAAATCATCTTGAGTCATAAAAACATGGAGTTATGAATGCAATTGCATTTAAAAACAAATCTCATTTTTGAAAATGAAATTTGAATCTTTTTATTAATAAATTTTGGTTACTAAAACCCAAACATTTTCCTACAAAGTTTTTATTCCTAAAAAAAAAAGTAATAATAATAATGTTCTGTAATTCAATCGAAACTTCCTTGAAAAGGTTTTACTTCGTCAATATTTTTCTTATGAAATAAAATACAAGTAAACATATAATATTTACATATAATGAACCAGTATTTGCATTCCATTTTTCCAACTAAAGTCACCTTATTTTTCATCAATAAAAGACGTCATTCTTTCAAAATGTTTTCTAATCACTTAGTACTTGAAATGAACAACGTGAACCTATAAATGACGTAAAACATACGAATTTCAAGTATATTTCAGTAAATACCCCAATAAAAAAACAATTTTTTTCCAATTTTTTTTATTGAATTACGATACGAATTTCTTTAAAATGAGCAAACCTCGAGTTAAAAAAAAAATAGCATCTCCAGAGACTTTTTTTTCTTTTGCAGTTATTGAAATGTGAATTCATATCTCAATCTCTCTTGCCAAAGTAAAAAAAAAAAAAGCCCAATGTTTCAATCTATAAAAAATTTAATCTCCGCAAAATATCATAAGTTTAACTTTAAGTACGACAGGTTATTACGCGCTCGAATCAGAGATTCGAATTTGTTTGCCTAAAGCTAAGCTAACCAATTCATTTCGAATATGAATTCCACAGAAAAAGAAAGAAATATTTCAAGAAATTAATATGGATAGCAAAACAATCTTTCAATGTTACAAAAATAATCTTGAATGGTACTTTTTTTATTATTATTATTTTACTTCTTTTTCATCTAGTTTTATATTCAGATTGAAACATCTTAAATATTATTATTTTTTTTCAATGATTTGAAAGCTTCCACTGGCAACATCGTGCATTGCTACTTTAAAATATTTATTTCGATGTTTTTTTGGAGGGGGATGTTTTGTATTGGAAAGACAAAATTTAAAATCAATCTGCGTAAAATTTTCGATACTGTTGTTCTTCTAGTGGCAGTTATACATTTGAAATAGAGGAATAGCCTTTAAGATATCAAATTCTACTGAAGGTATTCTTTTTTTTTTTTATACGTATACATTTTTTCTTCTATTGTTTCTTTTGTTTTAATTCTTGTACATTTTTTTCTATTGTTTTGTGTATTATTTCTATACATTTTATTGTACTTTGTTGCCAATTTGTTGTTAATTTTAATTATTACAAACTTGCAATTATTATAAAATAAACTTGCTGGAGCATTTAATTTTCTTGTTTATGTTTTTAAAAACTTATTAAAATCAAATAAAAAGAATCTGCTTTAAAAAGCATATACAGTAACTATTTAAAATCCTACATAAAGGTTTTAATATTCTCTTTCTGCCATATTTTTCTCATACTTGCGTCATAAATAGATGAAGTCATGTATGCAGTTGCATTCAAAAATAAAACCTTATTTTTGAAAATGAAATTTGAAATTTTTATTAATTTTCTGTTACTGTAACCCAAACATTTTCGCTCAAAAATTTTTATTCCAAAAAAACTGTTTTATAATTGAATCGAAAATCTTATTGAATCTTATTAAATATGTTCCTTAAGAAATAAAAAGTCATACAAATCTCTTCAGTCATAAACACATGAAGTAATGTATACAATTCCATTTAAAAACAAATCCCATTTTTGAAAATGAAATTTGAAACTTTTCATTAATAAATTTTTGGTTACTGCAATCCAAACATTTTCATACAAAGTTTTTATTCCAAAATAATAATAATAATAATGTTTTGTAATTGAATCGAAACTTCCTTTAAAAAGGTTTTTGCTTCGTCAATATTTTTCTTTTGAAATAAAATATAAGTAAATGTATAATATTTATATATTAGGAAGCAATATTTGCATTCCATTTTTCCAACTAAAGTCACCTTATTTTTCCTCAAGAAAAGAAGTCATTCTTTCAAAATGTTTTCTAATCACTTAGTACTTGAAATGAACAACGTGAACCTATAAATGACGTAAAACATACGAATTTCAAGTATATTTCGGTAAATACCCGAATAAAAAAGCAATTTTTTCACCGTTTTTTTTATCGAATTACGATATGAATTTCTTTAAAATGAGCAAACCTCGAGTTAAAAAAAATAACATCTCCAGAGACTTTTTTTTTCTTTTGCAGTTATTGAAATGTGGATTCATATCTCAATCTCTGTTACCAAAGTAAAAAAAAAAAAAGAATGTTTCAATCTATAAAAAAATTTAATCTTCGCAAAATATCATAAGTTTAACTTTAAGTACAACTGGTTATTACGCACTCGAATCAGAGATTCGAATTTGTTTGCCTGAAGCTAAGCTAACCAATTCATTTCGAATATGAATTCCACAGAAAAAGAAAGAAATATTTCAAGAAATTAATATGGATAGCAAAACAATCTTTCAATGTTACAAAAATAATCTTGAATGGTACTTTTTTTATTATTATTATTTTACTTCTTTTTCATCTAGTTTTATATTCAGATTGAAACATCTTAAATATTATTATTTTTTTTCAATGATTTGAAAGCTTCCACTGGCAACATCGTGCATTGCTACTTTAAAATATTTATTTCGATGTTTTTTTGGAGGGGGATGTTTTGTATTGGAAAGACAAAATTTAAAATCAATCTGCGTAAAATTTTCGATACTGTTGTTCTTCTGTCTAGTGGCAGTTATACATTTAAAGTAGAGGAACAGCCTTTAAGATTTCAAATCCTGCTGAATTTCTTTTTTTTTTTTTTTATATGTATGTATTTTCTTACATTGCTTCTTTTTTTTAACTCTTATATATCTTCTTCTATTGTTTTGTGTATTGTTTCAATATAATTTTAGTACTTTGTTGGCAGTAGATATAAGGTTAATCGTTTTGTGTTTTTTGCCCATGATCCTTCAGACGAATGAATTGTTAATAAATAATTTGAAGTAGAGGAACAGCCTTTAAGATTTGAAATCCTACTGAAAGCATTCTTTTTTTTACATGTATATATTTTTTCTTCCATTCTTTTTTAATTCTTATATATTTTCTTCTTTTGTTTCTTGAATTAATTCAATACATTTTTAGTACTTGATTGGCAATGGATGCAATGTTAAGGAGTTCTATACAATAATTAATAATAATATTACTATAATATATATACTATAGACTCTATTATATATATACTATAGACTCTATTATATATATACTATAGGCACTATTATATGTATTATTACTATAGGAATTTTAATTGAAACAATACTTCATTATTTTCATAAGAATCTAAAAATTTTTGTTTTTAATTAAATCAATTACTAAAGGTTCTCAGTATAAAAAAATAATTTTTAATCACTACATGAACCATCGATTTTTTATAGGACAATAGACTAGAACCTAGTCTATTGTTATTTTAATTACAACAGGTGCGCATTGTATTTTTAAATATTAAAGATGCCCATTATATTATTACTGTAGGTACCCATCATATTTTTAACTTAATTAATAATTAAACTTTCTCTGAAGGAATTTAAAATTTGTATTTTTAATTAAATCAATAACTAAATGTTTTCGAACGAAAAAAAAATCATTTTTAATCACTACAGGCGACATCGATTTTTTATAAGGAACTTAAAATTTGTATTTTCAATTACTGTAGGTAACCTAGAATTACTGTAGGCAAGCTAGGCTTACTACATTGCATGGAATTGAAGATCTGCAATCCGAGCTATCCTGTGGGTTGTAGCTGAGAGTGCTACTCACAATCCAGATCGGAATTCGAAATCCAATATAATTGTCAGTGAGGATTCACCGTTACCAGCAATAACCTTGGGGCATTCTAACTACCACGCAACATCGAAATCTGTAATGCCAGCTTAATTTTCTTAGGGGGTGTCCTTCCCTATTGCCTGCGCGAGCAGCATTGAATGGAGTTGCTTTCTTGACAGGTTATACTACTGTGTCCAAAACGTAAGACCAATTTTCAAATTAAAATTCTCGGGGCTTATGGAACTTCAATTTTTTTTTTCTTCTTCTTTTTTTCAGGTTGCTGGCACAGTCCTTGACATGTGTGTGAAATTTGATGTCAAAATATCCATGAATGTTTGAGTTACGCTAGGCTTTGTGGGACGCTAATACTGATTCCGGCGATTTTTTTTAAATATCTCAATTAATTGAGCAAAGAACGTGCATTCAATTTTGTTTGCGGAAACGTATAGAATGTTGCAGAAGGCATATTCGATGAGCATTCCTATATCGGAAAGAAATATTTACAAGTGGTATAAACAGTTCAAAGAAGGCAGAGAACGCGTTGAAGACGAAGAGCCCTCTGGTTAACCACCAACCTAAGCCGACGAAGCTCACGTCCAAAAAATTAAAGATTTGGTGCTTGAAAACAATCAATTTACAATTAGAGACTTTGCTGCTGATGTTAGAATTCCAAAAGGATCGGTCTGTTCCATTTTGGACCCCAAACGAATAATCGCTTAACCTTAAGAATAATCGCAGATGGGTTTCAGTAAGCACTTTCAAGGGATACATAAAACTGTACCAAACAACAGCCAACCGAAAATTTATTTTGCCCTAAATTCATTTTTTGCTCACAACTGATCCTTTTTTTTAATGCCACATATAAACATTCCACGGTTGGCTTTTCTTCGGCATGACCCATTCTCATGATGCACGTCTTCGCGGCTCATTTGTATGAGACATCTCCCTGCCCATACATCGTGCATGAAGTGCTTGATAAAGACGCCATTACCACTCACTCCAGTATAAAAGGGGACGAAAATAACCTTGTCTACGACACGGTGGATCCGATTACGTTCCGATCTTAAGTTTTACACTCGGTTTGGTCCCTCCTCTCCTCCAGTTTAACTGCAACCTGCTCTGAAATGTATTCGAAAAAATCTTATCTCACTCCCCTTACCCACCGGGGATTTTTTCCCCCTTTTTTTTATCCCTTTTCTTTCAACTTAAATACAGGCTCCGATGAACGCATTTTAAGTGGGAAAAACGCGTTGTGAGAAAGCGGGGAATAACTTTATCCGTTTTTCCTGTCGTTTTATCAGAAATTCCCTTTTCTTTCCCCCTATTTTTTTTTTTCTTCCTTTCTTTCTAAGATTGGAGAATAAAAGCAAGGGAAAGAAAGTGATTTTTTTTTTTTATCCCTTTCTCTTTTTAGCGTTCAAAGTGTGGATAAAACACAAGAAAAGGAGGGAATTTTTTTTTTTTTAGGGAAAAAAAACTTGAGAAAGGGAGAAGAGAGTGAAAAGGGACTGAAAATAATTCGCATCACAAACCGTGGGCACAGAGGGGGAGACGATGTTTGTAAACGAAATATTTTACAGTCGCTTGATTCTGTGAATTCGATGGAATATATCAGGCTTTAAAAAAAGGGTTTGTTGAGATTCAGTCAAAGTGAATTCAGAGGTTGAGAAAAAAAAATTTTGTACCCACGAGTATGAATCCTAAAACAATTAACTCGACATTTAACAAACAACTCATTTATAAATCTTTTTTTTTTTCCTCTAATTCAGCTAATAATCACTTAGACAGTTGTCTTGGGTGCCTTATGACAAGGCGCTGCACCGACGTTACTCAATTAACACTACCCAGGAGGTGCGTGTAGCTTGAAGAAAAACTACGGACGCTGTGTAACACTACCCCCTCAATGCTCTACGATCTTGTTAGACCGGGACCTACAGTTTAAAGTGGATTCCGAACCACCTTGGCACCTCCAAGACTCGAACCCGAAACCTGTGGTACCCAACGCCGGAACTCTAGCCACTCGGTCATCGGGCCCCATTTATAACAGATGTTTTGTAAAGGATATTGAATATTACTTCGAATATGGATCAGACTATGATTAAATAGTTATAACAATTAATAATTCATTAACTTTTATTTCATTATTTCAAATTAATAGGATATTCATTGTATCGTGATACAACGCTGTATTTTTCTTTGACTGTTGTCTATAGAGTGATAAAAAAATAACAGGACTAGTACACTAATCAATTGAATTAATGTGTATTCTTCACTGAATCAGATCGCTCATATTCATTTACAATATGTTACTTTCTTCTGTTGATACACAGGGCTTCTTATATTTAGTTTGCAGTGTTTTCTCTTAATTTCCAAATTTTCTTTTCCTAAATTTTAAAATAAATGCATTTGTTCGTGTGTCCTCGCACCTCAGATATATGCTTCCCTGTTGTTAATAGATGTAAGATATACAACGTTGAAAGTTGGAACGTAGTTTGAACTCACAATTTTGCCAAATCACCAAACCGGCGACGATGTATAAATTGTGATACGATGCTTTTAAGTGCTTCAGAAGAAAATCGCAACCTCGTTTATCACCTCCTCTACAGTATTATCAGACCGGGACCTACGGTTTAAAGTGGGTTCCGAACCACTACCAACATTCATAACACCGCCAGGCCCGTGAACCCGAAACCTGTGGTACCGAGCGCCAGAGTGCTAGCCACTCGGCCATCAGATTCCTAAGACTTCACTATAACTAGCTTTAACTGTAACTATTTATTTTAATTCGAATTCGTCGAAAAAAATTGCTTGTTTGGCGCCATTTTAACACCTCGATGCTGCCATTTCTTTTCAATTCACCATGGCAGGCGCCAAAATACTATTTAACGTACAATATATTTTTCACCTACAGAATTAGGTTGGTAACATTTGGCATTTTTATGCATAACAAAAAAGAACTTCTATTTTCATAACTAACTACTTTGACGCGAAACTTTAAGGAAAGGTGTTTAGAAACTCCTGTATAACGTTAGGAAAAAACACTCCTCACTTTCGCGAGTGCGTGGGGTAGATTTTTTAACTAACCCTGGGTTATGTGCACAGCACTTGCATAATCCCGCAAGAAAGGTGGGAATTTTTTTTTTTTTCTTCAAAAAAGAGAGAGGGGGAAAAAAATGTGCACTTTTCGTAGGAACGTTAAAGCCGAGCGAAAATAAGCTAAATCAAATTGTGCTTCAGAATTCTTGATTTTTCTCTCTCTCTCTCTCTGTGTGTGATACTTTCGCAATTTCCAGCGAGAAATCTTCGTCGATGTGTGCTCATAATACGATCTGGGATGGGGAAAAGGAAAGGCATGAAAGTGTTATTATTAGGAATTTCCTTCTTTTGCGTCTCATTTTTTAGGGGGGGAGGGGAGAGATTTCGAAATATTAGGTACAGTTTCTGCGGTGCACTGCAACGAAATATTCTTTTTTTTATTTATTTAGTTATTTATTCTTTTTTAAAATTCTCCGGAGATCGCACGGAACACTTTGCAAACATCTTCTTCTTGCTGCTTGTTATAGTCTCGCTGAACATTAAAGTAGAAGCGAGTTATAAAATATTTTTTGCAGTTATCATGATTTTCAGAGTAAGTAGAAGATAACAACAAAAATAAAATTTTGAAGAAATGAAACGTTGGACCCATCTACCGTGACCTCTTTTGTTTTGATGTGTTTTTTTTTTATCTTGTTATCGAAACAGCGTGTTGTTATTTTGTTATTTAATTCCAGTTTTATATTTTCAAGTAAGGATAGGATGCACTTTGATGATTCCTCTCCCCTTTTTTTTTATTTGTCCATCTATGAAGGTTATGTTGAAAATCATCCTACGTAGCGTTAAATCTTTGAACAAAAAATTATTTACTAGATTCTCGACTAGATCAATATGAAAGGTAATCCGCCCTTGTAACTCTAGGAAAATATGAGCTGCGTTAGAATGGCTCGAAGGGGGGGGTCACCTATATCTCTGTGGCTTTGGCAAATGAGGAGCTTCAAGTAAAGCATGCTAATCACTAGAACTCCGATGAATAATGGTGGGATGTTTCGGAAAATATTTTCACTTATTAACAATTTTATACAGATATTATAATCTGTTTGTTGCTGTTACTAATCCCCCAGGTGACGGAAGGCCTACACCAGGTCCAGAAGACCCCGTCGCAGTTGACAGGGCCATGGCTGAGGGTAATATACAGCTTCACTTTAGCGAGGAACCACGAGGGCTGAAGACTAAGTCACGAGACAACTCTTAGACCGGAACAAAGGGTTTAAAGTGGATTTCGAACCACAACAAACATCCATGGCATCGCCGGGACTCGAACCCGAAACCTGGGGTACCGAGAGCCAGATGGTTGGTCACTCGAATATCAGGCCACGCAACTATTTATTTTAATTGGAATTCATCGAGAGGTTGTTTGGCTTGTTAGGCGCAATTTTGACAGCTCAATGTCGCCATTTTTTTCAATTGATATGATAGAGCCAAAATACTATTTTAGGTACAAAATTTGGTTGATACCATATGGCACTTTTATACATATATATAAAAAAGAACTAACTATTTTAATAACTAACAACTTTCGCACTAAACTAAGGAAAGGTGTTTTAAGGAAAGGTGTTTAGAAAATCCTCTGTAGCGTTACGAAAAAACACTCCTCACTTTCGCGAGTGCGTGGGGTAGATTTTTTAACTATGTGCACTATAACTGTGTTATGTGCACAGCGCTTGCATAATCCCGCAAAAAAGGCGGGAATTTAAAAAAAAAAAAAAAGAAAGAAAGAAAGGAAGGAAAAAAAAAAAAAAAAAAGGGGCACTTTTTGTAGGAACGTTAAAGCCGAGCGAAAATAAGCTAAATCAAATTGTGCTTCAGAATTTTTGATTCTCTCTCTCTCTGTGATACTTTCGCAATTTCCAGCGAGAAGTCTTCCTCGATGTGTGCTCATAATACTCTCTGGGATGGGGAATAGAAAAGGCATAAAAGTGGTATTATTAGGAATATTTTTTTTTTTTGGCGTCTCATTTTTGAGGGGGGATTTCGAAATATTAGGTACAGTTTCTCCGGTGCACGGCAACGAAATATTCTTTTTTTATTTATTTACTTACTTATTCTATTTTAAAGTTCTCCGGAGATCGCACGGAACACTTTGTAAACATCTTTTTCTAGCTGCTTGTTATAGTCTGGCTGAACATTAAAGGAGAGAGCGAGTATGAAATACTTTTTGCAGGTATCATGATTTTCGGAGTAAGTAGAAGATAACAACAAAAATAAAATTTTGAAGAAATGAAACTTTGGACCAATCTACTGTGCCCTCTTTTGTTTTGATATGCTTTTTTTTTTTTTTGCTTGTTATCGAAGGAGCGTGTTGTTATTTTTGTTATTTAATTCCAGTTTTGTATATTCATGTAAGGATACAGTTTTAGGATTCCTCCTTTATATATATATTTATTTATCTATGAAGGTTATGTTGGAAAATCATCCTACGTAGCGTAAAATCTTTGAAAAAAAATTATTTACTTGACTCTATGCAATACAATATAAAAGGTAATCCTCCTGTATCTCTAGTAAAATGTAATCTAGGAAAATATGAACTGTTTTGGAATGACTAGAAGGGCTATATTTCTATGGCTTTGGCAAATGAGGAGCTTCAAGCGATGAATGCTAATAACTAAAACTCCGGCGAATAGTTGTGTAATATTTTGGAAAATATTTTCACTCGTTTACAACTTTAGAGCGATATTATGATCTGTTTGTTGTTGTTACTAATCCCGTCAGGTGCAGGACTCAGGTCCAGAAAACCCCATCTCAGGCGACAGGAACACGGACAGTGAACAGTGGGCAAACACATGCAGCTTCACTTTTAGCGAGGAACCATGAGAGCTGATTGGTGTAGTTTGGTTTGTCACTCTACGGGCATCTTGTGTCCATGAGGGCTTAATAGAACGGAACCTACAGTTTAAAGTGAATTCCGAACCACTCACAAACATCCATGCCACCGCCAGGATTAACCTGAAGCCTGGGATACCAAATTCCAGAGCTCTAGCCAATTAGCCGCCCATGAGGTCTGAAGACTGACTAAACCTCAAGACAATGCTCTTACGATCCTATTAGAATGGGACCCACGGTTTAAAGTGGATTATAAACCACTTCAAACATCCATGGCACCGCAAGGGCTGGAGCCTGAAATCTGTGGCACTGAGCGCCAGACACTCGGCTATTCAAGGCCATGATGTGTTTGTTAAAAACATTTTTGACAACATCATTATCATTACTCCCCATTCTATCATTTTGAACATAAACATTGCTGCCGTGCCTTTATAGCTGTCTCTATTAGTGGTCGTATACATTAGTGGTACATTGGTTTCTGGTTCATTCATTTTGGTATGTTCTCATTTTGTGTACTTTGTTGTACATTTTGTGGGAGATATTTCGGAAAATATTTTCACTCCTTAACAACTTTAGACAGATAATATGATCTGTTTGTTAAAAACATTTTGACCACATCCTAATCATGACTCCTCTCACTATCATTTTGAGCATGAACATCGCTGCCGTGCCTGTATAGTTAGCTGTTGTAGCTGATCCGTATTAGTGGTCGTGGCACATAGATTTCTGGTTCAATCATTTTGTTTTCATTTATTTTTTTGTTTCCATTTTGTGTACTTTCTTGACAGAAAATAATATTTTTTGTGCTTATTTATGAAGCACTGCTTGATTAATATTCATAGGTTTGACGTTCTACGTTCATCTTATGCACACTTTAGGCTCATTAGATTCGGACCTACAGTTTAAAGTGGAATGAGAACCACTCACAAACATCCATGCCACCACCAGGATTGGAACCTGAAGTTTGTTGTACCAAAAACCAGAGCACTAGCCAATTGGCCGTCAGGCCGCTCGGCCTGTTAGGGGACAAAATACTATTTTACGTACAATATATTTTACGTCTACAGAATTTGGCTGGTAACATTTTGCATTTTTATACACATAAAAAAAGAAACCTCTATTTTAATAACTAACAAATTTGACGCGAAGCGTTAAAGAAAGGTGTTTAGAAACTCCTCACTTTCACGAGTGCGTGGGGTAGGTTTTTTTTTAACTAACCCTGTGTTATGTGCACAGCACTTGCATAATCCCGCAAGAAAGGTTGGGTTTTTTTTCCTTCAAAAAAAAAAAAAAAAAAACAGAAAGAGAGGGGAAGAAAAGGTGCTCTTTTCTTAGGAACGGTAAAGCCGAGCGAAAATAAGCTAAATCAAATTGTGCTTCAGAATTTTTGATTCTCTCTCTTTGTGATACTTCCGCAATTTCCAGCGAGAAATCTTCCTCGATGTGTGCTCATAATACGATCTGGGATGGGGAATACGAAAGGCATAAAAGTATTATTATTAGGAATATTTTTTGCGTCTCATTTTTTTAGGGGGGGAGGGAAGGTTTCGAAATATTAGGAACAGTTTCTCCGGTGCACGGCAACGAAATATTCTTTTTTATTTATTTGTTTACTTATTTATTCTATTTTAAAGTTCTCCGGAGATCGCACGGAACACTTTGCGAACATCTTTTTGCTGCTTGTTATAGTCTGGCTGAACATTAAAGTAGAAGCGAGTTATAAAATATTTTTTGCAGTTATCATGATTTTCGGAGCAAGTAGAAGATAACAAAAAAAAAGTTTTAAAAAAATTGAAGAAATGAAACTTTGGACCCATCTACCGTGACCTCTTTTGTTTTGATATGTTTTTATTTTTTATCTAGTTATCGAAGGAACGTGTTGTTATTTTTGTTATTTAATTCCAGTTTTATATATATTAAAGTAAGGATATATTTTCATGATTCCCCCCCCCCTTTTTTTATTTTTCTATTTATTTATCTACGAAGGTTATGTTGGAAAATCATCCCACGTAGCGTTTAAATCTTTGAATAAAAAATTATTTACTAGATTCTCGACTAGACAGAATATAAAAGGTAATCCCCCCTGTATCTCTAGGGAAATATGAGCTGTGTTGGAATGACTAGATACATCTCCTATATCTCTATGGCTTTGGCAAATGAGGAGCTTCAAGTGAGGGAGGCTAATAACTGAAACTCCGACGAATAATGGTGTGATATTTGGGAAACTCTTTTCACTTATTAACAATTTTAGAGCGGTAGTATGATCTGTTGGTTGTTGTTACTAATCCCCCTGGTGCAGGAAAGTCTACCCCAAGACCAATATACCCCATCGCAATCGACTGGTCTATAGCTAAGGGTAATAGGCAGCTTCACTTTAGAAAGTAACCATGAGGGCTGAAGGCTGACTCAATCTAAAGACAACGCTCTTATGGTTGTATTAGACCGGGAACTACGGTTTAAATTCGACTCCCACCCACTACAAAAATCTATGGTACCGCCGAGACCCGAACCCGAAACCTACGGTACCGAGCACCAGAGCGTTAGTCATCCGGCCATCAAGGCCCGTAATTATTTATTTTAATTGAAATTCGTCGAAACCAGTTGCTTGTTTGGCGCCATTTTGCCAGCTCGATGACGCCATTTTTTTCAGTTCGTCCTTATAGGGCCAAAATGCTATTTTCCATACAATATATTTTACTCCTATAGTATTTGGTTGGTAACATTTGGCATTTTTATACATATATATAAAAAAAAAGAACCTCTGTTTTCCTAACTAACAACTTTGACGCGAAACTTTAAGGAAAGGGGCTTTAGAAACTCCGCGATAACGTTAGGAAAAAATACTCTTCAGTTTCGAGAGTGGGTGGGGTAGATTTTTTAACTTACCCTGGGTTATGTGCACTATATATCTATGGCCCTTGCATAATCCCGCAAGAAAGGTGGGAATTTTTTTCAAAAAAAGAGAGAGGAGAAAAAAAGTTGCACTTTTCGTAGGAACGTTAAAGCCGAGCGAAAATAAGCTCAATCAAATTGTGCTTCAGAATTTTTGATTCTCTCTCTCTCTGTGTGTGTGCGATACTTTCGCAATTTCCAGCGAGAAATCTTCCTCGATGTGTGCTCATAATACGCTCTGGGATGGGTAATAGGAAAGGCATGAAAATGTTTATTATTAGGAATTTTCTTCTTTTTGCGTCTCATTTTTTTGAGGGGGAGGAGAGATTTTGAAATATTAGGTACAGTTTCTCCGGTGCACGGCAACGAAATATTCTTTTTTTATTTATTTATTTACTTACTCTATTTTAAAGTTCTCCGGAGATCGCACAGAACACTTTGCAAACATCTTCTTCTTGCTGCTTGTTAGAGTCTCGCTGAACATTAAAGGTAGAAACGAGTATAAAATATTTTTTACAGTTATCATGATTTTCGGAGAAACTGGAAGATAACAGCAACAAAAAATTGAAGAACGAAACTTTGGGCCAATCTACCCTGACCTCTTTTGTTTTGATATGTTTTTTCTTTTTTATCTTGTTATCGAAGGAGCGTGTTGTTATTTTTGTTATTTAATTCCAGCTTTATATATTCAAGTAAGGATATACTTTGATTATTCTCTCTTTTTTTTTTATTTATTTATCTATGGAGGTTATGTTGAAAATCATCCTACGTAGCGTTAACTCTTTGGAAAAAAATTATTTACTCGACTCTCGACTAGATACAATATAAAAGATAACCCCCCTGTATCTCTAGTAAAATGTAATCTCGGAAAATATGAGATGCGTTGAAATGACTAGAATGCCTATATCTAGGATGGTTATGGAAGGCTATTTTACCTACTCCATGTTATCGGAATACGTCACTAATTGTGTTTTGGACTTGGATCCAGTTATCTATTGAGCAAAAATAACATGATTTATAATAACGTGAGGGCGAGTTTAAGTTTTTTCTTTGGTAAAGCTATCATCAGTATGTTATAATTTATTTCGTTTCCTTTTATATGAGGTTTTATGAAGTTCCTGGTCGAAAATCATTGTATATTTTGCGCAATTTTTTTAAATTTTTATTTTGCATCTGCCTTTGCAATTTTACCATTCAGCATTTTTGATGTTTATGTTTATTAAAAGATTTTCAATTTAGTTGCTGCGCAACTTATGCGCATTTCCGATGTTGAGCTCTTTATTTCATATTTTTATTTTATTCTGTCAGGTTTGAATGTGAAGCACTCCAAAAGTTTTGTTTTTCGAATACTACGATTGGTGTTGTTGTACAATTTAGGTATAGCGAATACCGGTAGTAGCTTTTGGCATGCAATAGGGTCGTGTTTCTAACATATCCCTTTTCAGTTCTATTTTGGTTTTTTTTTTTTTATTGTGTGTGTTCATTTGTTGTATTCCTTATATATATACAGGGTGATTATACACTGGGGGAATATTGGGGTGCGGTACAGCATTCAAAAAAAGATTCCAAACTGTATTAATGGATGGCACTGTAAGCGGCATAAAGAAAGTGAATTTGGCTGCCAGTAATATTTTGAATTTGACATGGCAACATATTTGGCATGAGTTGCATATTGAACCCACTGTAGTGTTCAATGTGCTTGATTGTTTCCGTTTGTTGAAGTAAAAAATGACTTCCGGGTCATTCAACAGTTGTAACATTGTTAGTGGAAAGTCCATCCACCACGGCAAGTCATACCAAATTGGATGGGGAAAATCGGTGGAATTTTTTATGGAGCTTTTTTTGGATGCCATACCGTTTCCCCCTTCTTCATGTAAATGAACTGAAATTTAAACTCACTTGATGAGTGGTTCTTTTCTTACAGAATTTTGAAAGTGGGACTTTAATTATAATCATCCTGCACACACACACACATATATATATATATATACGTTACACAAGTGGGGGTGCCATGAGAAAATTTTAATTCACGTATGGGTGCCACGACATGAATAATTTGGGAAAACCCGGACTACTCTATTATTTCAATACGACAACTATTCACTGAAAATAAATGCAAAGCGAGACATAAATCTCTTCCAAATCAAATGAAATTTGCCACTTGTTTTTCTTTCATTCAGCAGTGACAGCTGAAAGGTGGTGAATGATAAACTGCCATTTGTGAGAAAGATGTATTTCGCACTAAACTATCCTAAATGGGATTTTTTTTTTTTTTTCTAACGATGAACAATGGGAATTTTTTCTGCGAGAGAGCAATGAATCAAGCGGTATTAATACAGACAAATGTCAAGTTGCTTCGATGAGTTTCGGCTGTATCAAGATTAATGGTGGGCTGTGAAAAAAGCCTTCACCCGTTTTTCGACTGCTTTGGTTCGTTATGGGGGTGTTGAATCTGATCTCGCAAGTATTGAAACGTTGTACTTTTTTTTTAACTTCTTCATTGTAAGCATTGTTTTTTTTTTCGGGGGAAGTGGGAGGGAATAACAGTTGCACTTCATTAATAACACAGGTCAACAATAACAAAATTGTCCGTAAATAAGTTTGTCCAAAATTGTACTAATAAGTTTCTTACAGTGGGTTTTTCCGTATGTTTTTTACGAGAAAAAAAAATTCAAAAATTCTATCACTTAAGTTTCTATCACTTCTTTTAACCAAAATGTTTATTAAAAACACAATAATATCGGTTTTTGGTTTTTGTTTGTTGCTCTACTATCATTTTGTGCATACTTTAGGCTAATTAGAAAGGGACCTACAGTTTAACGTGGATTCCGAACCCCTCACAAACATCCGTGCTGCTTCGAGCCTGAAGCCTGTGGAACCAAAGGCCAGAACCCTAGCCAATGGGTCATTCTGTCACTCAACATTGACACTTTTGATGAGCAACATTGACACTTTTTTTACATTTGCTTAAAAACAGATTAAGAGTATTAGATATCACAATCGTCTCTTATAATTTTTTTTTCAATTGTGTCGATGACTGGGTCGTATTGCCCATGTCCCTGTGAGCAGCTAAAAGTCTGCTTGTGTCAAAAGTCTTGCCAAAATTGCACCGACGAACGTTGTTACTCATTGAACACTACCCAGAGGGCACGTGCAACTTGAAGATAGGCTACGAACGCGAGTAACACTACCCCCACAACGCTCTACGATCCTATTAGACCAAGGCCTACGGTTTAAAGTGGATTCCGAATCACTAAAAACATTCATGGTATCGTCGGAACTCGAACCCGTGGTACCGAGTCGTCAGTCATCATGCCTCATCTCTCTACATGGCACCCCATGATGTCGCTGTACACACTTTGTGAACCACGGATTTACAGGAATGGTTGTTTTCCTTTTCATTGTCCTATTTAAAAAAGCACTGAAAACTCCCATTTAGACTATTGTGGTGATGAGGACCATTTTTTATCATCCGTGCCTAGTCGACTTGATTTCCAAGGTAGTGACTGTAGTGCACGCCATTGATGGAAATTAAACATTCGTCCTCGTGCGTGTATCTCCATGATAGCTGGCTTTCAGTATCACACATTTCATTAAAAATGGCTTGATGGCCAATTGGCTAGCGCTCCGGCCTTTGATACCACAGGATTCAAGTTCAAATCTTGGTGTTGGCATGGATGTTTGTGTGGTTCGGATTCCACATTAAACTGTAGGTCCCCATCTAATGAGCCTAAAGTGTGCACAAAATGACCGTAGAGCGACAAGCCAAACCTATGAATATTAATCAATCAGTGCTTCACTAATTAGACACAAAAATATTATTTTTTCTTATGAAGGTACGCAAAATGTAAACATAAATATAATTGGAAACAAAATAATTGAACCAGAAATGTGCCACGTCCACTAGTATGGATAAACTCCAACAGCAAGGCAGCGATGTTCATGCTCAAAACGACAATGTGAGGAGTAAGGATAATGATGTTACCAAAAATGATTTTAACAAACAAATCTTATTATCGTTCTAAAGACGTTAATGAGTGAAATCATTTTCCGAAATATCACACCATTATTCGTCGGAGTTTTAGTTAGTAGCATCCATTACTTGAAGCTCCTCATTTGCCAAAGTCATAGAGATATAGGTGATATATCTAGTTATTTCAATGAACTTCATATTTTCCTAGATTATATTTTACTATACAGACAGGGAGGATTACCTTTTATATTGATCTAGTCGAGAATCTAGTAAATAATTTTTTTTCCAAAGATATTACGCTACGTAGGATGATTTTCCAACATAAGCTTCATAGATAAATAAATAAAAAAAGAGAGGGGGCGGAGGGGGATCATAAAAATGCATCCTTACTTGAATATATATAAAACTGGAATTAAATAACAAAAATAACAACACGTTCCTTCGATAACTAGATAAAAAATAAAAACATATCAAAACAAAAGAGATCACGGTAGATGGGTCCAAAGTTTCATTTCTTCAATTTTTTTAAGACTTTTTTTTTGTTATCTTCTACTTGCTCCGAAAATCATGATAACTGCAAAAAATATTTTATAACTAGCTTCTACTTTAATGTTCGGCCAGACTCTAACAAGCAGCCAGAAGAAGATGTTCGCAAAGTGTTCCGTGCGATCTCCGGAGAACTTTAAAATAGAATAAATAAGTAAACAAATAAATAAAAAAGAATATTTCGTTGCCGTGCACCGGAGAAACTGTACCTAATATTTCGAAATCCTCCCCCCCCACCTCAAAAAAATGAGACATAAAAAGAAGAAAATTCCTAATAATAACACTTTTATGCCTTTCCTATTCCCCGTCCCAGAGCGTATTATGAGCACACATCGAGGAAGATTTCTCGCTAGAAATTGCGAAAGTATCGCACACACAGAGAGAGAGAGAAAATCAAAAATTGTGAAGCACAATTTGATTTAGCTTATTTTCGCTCGGCTTTAACGTTCCTACAAAAAGTGCCCCCTTTTTTTTTTTTAAATCTTTCTCTTTTTTTGAAGGAAAAAAAACCAATCTTTCTTGCGGGATTATGCAAGTGTTGTGCACATATCCCAGGGTTAGTTAAAAAATCTACCCCATGCACTCGCGAAAGTGAGGAGTATCTTCTAGTAACTTTATCAAGGAGTTTCCAAACACCTTTCTTTAAAGTTTCGCATGAAAATTGTTAGTTATTAAAATAGAAGTTCTCTTTTTTTATATATGCATAAAAAGGCCAAATGTTACTAACCAATTTCTGTTGGCGTAAAATACTATTTTGGCCCCTACCATGGCTAGCGGCCTGATAGCCAATGGGCTAGCGCTCTGACTGTTGGTACAGTTCAATTCTGGCGGTGATATGGATGTTTGTGTGTGGTACGGATTCCCGTTCAACTGTATGTCCCGGTCTAATGAGCCTAAATGCACAAAATGACCGTTGAGCGATAAATTAAAACTGTGAATATCAATCAAGCAGTGTTTCACAAATTAGGCACAAAGAATACTATTTTTCTCATGAAGGTACACAAAAGGGAAACATACACATAAATGAAAACAAAATTAACGAACCAAAAGTATTTGTGCCGCGACCACTAATATGGTTCAGCTCCAACGGCGATACAGACACTGTAGCGATGCTCATGATTGAAATGATGTTGTGAAGAATAGTGGTAATAATGTTGTGAAATTTTTTTTTAACGAACAAACCATATCATTGGCCTAAAGTTGTTAATGAGTGAAAATATTTTCTAGAATATTACACCATTATTCGTCGGAATTTTAGTTATTAGCATCCATCCCTTGAAGCTCCTCATTTGCCAAAGCCATAGAAATGTAGGTGACATATCTAGTCATTCCAATGCAGTTCATATTTTCCTAGATTATATTTTACTATAGAGGGGATACAAGGGGGATTGCCTTTTATACTGTATCTAGTCGAGAGTCTAGTAAATAATTTTTTTTTCAAAGATTTTACGCTACGTAGGATGATTTTCCAACATAACCTTCGTAGATAAATAAATAAAAAAGGGGGAATCATCGAAGTGCATCCTTACTTGAATATAGAAAACTGGAATTAAATAACAAAAATAACAGCACGCTCCTTCGATAACAAGATAAAAAATAAAAACATCTCAAAACAAAAGAGGTCACGGTAGATGGGTCCAAAGTTTCATTTCTTCCTATTTTTTTTTTTTTTATTTATTTATTTTTTTTTTTGTTATCTTTTAGTTGCTCCGAAAATCATGATAACTGCAGAAAATATTTCATACTCGCTCTCTCCTTTAATGTTCGGAGAGACTCTAACAAGCAGCAAGAAGAAGATGTTCGCAAAGTGTTCCCTGCGATCTCCGAAGAACTTTAAAATAGAACAAATAACTAAATAAATAAAAAGAATATTTCGTTGCCGTGCACCGAAGAAAATGTACCTAATATTTTGAAATCCTCTCTACCCCCTACCATGGAAAAAATGAGACGCAAAAAAAAATATTCCTAATAATGACACTTTCATGCCTTTCCTATTCCCCATCCCAGAGCGTATTATGAGCACACATCGAAGAAGATTTCTCGCTGGAAATTGCGAAAGTATCACACACACAGAGAGAGAGAATCAAAAATTCTGAAGCACAATTTGATTTAGCTTATTTTCGCTCGGCTTTACCGTTCCTACGAAAAGTGCCCTTTTTTTTTTCCGCTCTTTTTTATGAAAAAAAAATTTCCCGCCTTTCTTGCGGGATTATGCAAGTGCTGTGCAGACAACCCAGAGTTAGCTAAAAAATCTACCCCACGCACTCACGAAAGTGAGGAGTGTTTTCGCGTAACGCTATAGAGGTGTTTCTAAATACCTTTCTTAAAGTTTTGCGTGAAAGTTGTTACTTATTAAAATAGAAGTTCTTTTTTTATAAATGTATAAGAATACCAAATGTTACCAACCTAATTCTGTAGGCGTAAAATAGCATTTCGGTTCCAACTATAGCTATCTGAAAAAATGGCGACAACGAAACGTCAAAATGGCGCCAAGCATGGCACGGATGGTGGCTCGGTGACATGGATGTTTGTGAGCGGTTACGAATCCTCTTTAAACTGCAGGTCCTGGTCTAATGAGCCTAAAGCGTGCACAAAATGACCGTAGAGCGACAAGCCAAACCTCTTTTAAAAATTGGAAGTATATCTTCATCCTTTAAAGTCACTATATCTTATTATTTTAATATTTTGAAACAATTTCTTACGAATAAAAATCTCAAATAAATAATCGTGAAATTTTTTATTCTTATTTACTTACTTTTTTTTCCAATAATCAATCATAAAGAATAAATTTTTTTTTCCAATGCAGCTGGCAAACAGACATGGACGTCTTGGATGCCTTAAGGCAAGCGCTGCACAGACGTTACTCACTTTGCAATAGTCAGGGGGTGCGTGTCACTTGAAGATAAGCCACGGACGCGGAGTAACAATGCCCCCGCAACGCTCTACGATCCTATTAGACCGGGACCTACGGTTTAAAGTGGACTTCGAACCACTACACACATCCATGGCACCGCCGGGATTCGAACCCGAAACCTGTGTTACCGAGAGCCAGAGCGCTAGCCACTCGGCCATTCAGGGCCATATATATATACAGAATAAATTATTAGATATAATTTTAACTCATTTGTGACATCTTCCTCATGTGCATGACTCATAATAAAATAAAGCAATCTGTATTAAAAAAAGGACAGGTACAAAAACAACGCCAAGAAGGCGCCGAATGTTTGACGTAACCACGTAAAACCATTACTTTAACCACAACTGTTCCCAGAAGCAGTGACTAACAATGGGGAATATGGATTAGGTTGGATGTTCCCAAGCCATTGCAGACGACTCTATCGGATGAATGGGAGAGGCGTGACCCGTTTACGTAGCGTCGCCAACATTCAACATCACAATAAGTCACTGTCGTTAGTGTTTGGCGACAAATCTCGGAAACTTATACCAAAGATACCGATAAACGTTGAGTTTGTGTTTCTAATTTTGGCACCACAATGTATCAGTTATAAAATCATCCAATCTGAAGATGTATCATCATAAAGTAATCGAAATTTTGAATTTTTTTTTTTTCCTAAGAAAATAATGCAATAGTGTTTCAAGATATTTGCAGTTAATATTGCTTATTCAGTTAATTTGCAAATATACATACATTATATATATCTATTTATATATACATATACGGGGTATATTTGTAGTCAAAATTAATCTATAGAAGAATGGGGATGGAAAGTTATGCCTTCAGTGATAATTTTTTTTATCTGAAAACAGTTCAATCAGTTAGTATGATGATATATTTATATTTTTCTATAACTATGTATAATTTTAAAGTTATTAACGTTTAAATCTGGACAACTAAAAACGTAACGCTCCAATCCTACGTAACATAACTCTCCAATCCAATCTAATCATACATGTGATTGTATTGCAGCGTTGCATATGATTGGATTGGAGCATTATGCGTTATCTGTATGCGGTTGTAACATATGGCTTTATTGGAAATTAATCCATTACGATAAGGAATCACATACACAATCACATACACACGCAAAACAAAGCAACAATACAGCAAGACAGCAATCAACAATAAGTCGGTCTCACACACCACAAAAAGTTAAAGGGGGAGAGTGTAAATAAAGGGGGTAGGCACTTAATTTTAGTCCATGAGGCTTTTGGCCTTCCGAAACAACTGCAAGACTTCTCCTTGGCGCTGAACCTCCCTGTTCAGTCTTGGTCATTTCAAAAGATGTCCTGAATTCATTGTTCCAGCTCTACATAGTGGGCAAGTGTTCGAGGTAAGGACATCTATCCTGTTTAGGTGTTCCGCAAGACAGTCGTGTTCGGTTCATAATCGAAAGTTGGCGACCGCCTCTTTATGTGGTCTAGTGCTAAAGATTTTCCAGCTGTCTTGAATGGTGTGCCCCTTTTTGCCTTGCGATATCTATATTAATACAACAATAAAATCCAGAATAAAATAAAATGTATACATGCGAATAGATTGGAGCGTTATATTTCGTAAGATTGACGCGTTGTATTTTTAGTTGTCCAGTTTGAAACGTTAACATCCTTAAAACTACACATAATTAGAAAAATATAAGTGTATCGTCAAGCAGAGGACAAGTTTTAGTGTGAACAGGAGTGCCTTGTCTTACGCAGAAGAAAGCAGGTGTGAAGGAAGGGAAGTTGGCTTAGAAACAAGCAATGCGTGCAGTGTTCCCGCTGTTATATCTTGGGATCCAACCGTGTTACAAGAGTGATCTTTTGACAGATCTCTGTGAGATCTAAATGGATACAACAGGAAAATTCTCAATGAAATAAAATGTGTACGTTTGCCATCCAAAAATAAGTGAAATATTTGGAAAAATTTTAAATGGTGAAATTTGGGGAAACTCTATAATGTCGGCTTGTAGGCAACTAAGGCCGAAGCGAAATTCGACGCAACGTATTGCCGAAGGTACAGGGATTCAAAGCGAATCCAAAAAGCGATAAGCAAATAGACAGCTGGAATACAGAGCCCCTGGGTCGTAGTACCTTTTAAAATCTTTTTTTAGTAAAAAAAAAAAACCCAATCCAGAATGACATTCAACTTCATTTCGTAATGTTTCTGTAGTGTACGTCGTATAGGAGAATGTTGTGAATTCCACTTAATGAAAATTGCATCACTTTGTTCTTAATGCTTTTCAGTGTGGTAATGAATATTTAATTGATAGTTAATGGGACTGTCAATCAAGTAGCACCATCTATCATGAAAATGGGGGGAATATATTATGAAGCAAAAATAGTCGTGAATTTCCTTCTTCCTTGATGATTTTATGAATCTTTTTCATTCGGAAGATTCTAAGAAAATAAAAAAGAAACGATTCATGAATTAAATGCAATTTTTGAATGACGATTTCGACCGAACTTCTTTGAAGTTTGCATTTTCAATTTTAATTTTATAAATTATTATTTATTATAAAACCTTTAGTTAACTGTGCTTTTAATACTTCATTTTTGATAATACATTAATGTTATATTTTTTTAAATTCAATAAACGTAGAGTATTTATGAATATTTTACATTTTTCTGAAATATTTTTATAAATATTTTCAAAAAATATGATAATTTTTGTAAAATATTAATAAATATAATATTTATTATATTCTTCTGAAATATTTTTAAAAATATAATATTTATCATATTCTTTTTAAATATTATTTAAAAAAATATAAGATATAATAAAAATATTTTATAAAAAATAAAATATATTTTCTAAAAAATATGATAATTTTTATAAAATATTGATGAATATAAAATATTTTTAAAAAATATAATATTTTTTTTATAAATATTATTTTATAAAACATAAAATATTAAAAAAAATATTTTCTAAAAATAAAATATTTTATATAATATTTTTTATAAAAATTATAATATATTTTCTAAAAATTAAATTTATGAAATAGTTACAAAAAATATAAAATAGTTTTATAAATATATTTATAAAATTGTTTTCATAAAATAAACATTTAACTAACTAAATATTTTCATAAAATATTTTTATGAAATAAAATATTATGAAATACTTTTTAAATATAAAATATTTTGAAAAAATATTTTTTTTATAAAATAAAAATTAATTAATTAAACAAATAATTTTAAAAAATTAAAATTAATTAATTAATAATATTTTCTTTCATTTTCATGATTGAAAGTATTATATGATTGTCAATCTGGAAAATAATAACCATCCATTAAATATTCATTATCGCACTCAAAAGCAATTTTATTTTATTAATTTTTTTTTTTAAAGTATCTCATTTTATTATTTTTTTTTCCTTTAAAAAAAACATTTCCTCTTTATCTGAGAAATAATCTCGCAAAGATTCCGAATCCGAAGGGAATTTGAAATCTGGGAGAAAATGGTATTCACTTCATCTGATAATAGTTGACAGATTGGATGATTTATGGCGCCTTGGCGTTTATTTTGTAGCCTATTTGGCGAAATATTCTGCGGAGGGGAAAAAAGTGGCATTTCTAGAGTTTTGTTTCCTAGAAATGATTTGAAGATGCTGTGTACTAATGGGAAAATTTGTCTGAAATAAAAGGTACCTTTTAAAGTCCAATACAATTGACACATTATCGCAATCACTGCTTTCAGAAACGAGGAGACTTGAGGGCGAGTGGAACGACATATAAAATACCGGTTGAAATCGTTCTATCGTTGAAATGCGAGTAAAGCATAAAAGAAACTTATTAAGATTTTTCTAATATAAAAGTTAAAAATTGCATGATTTTTTTTTTTTTTTTTTTTTGCATCGTATTTCACTAATACATATAGACCACTGAGGAAAGATGAAGGTGCCCTGCGATGAAATTTTTAGAGATAACTTCTCCGAATAACGCACAAGGAGAGTCAGGTTTACATCCGCTGCTTTCTGAAACAAACAAGGAGATTAGATGGCGATTGTGACAACTTGTGTCTCGCATCGATATTCGGAATACCTAGAAGATGGTTTCCATCCCCCCCCCGACACACAAATGCGGGGCAGTTACCCCTAAAAGCTTCCCGGAAGCCAATGATCTCTCATCATCGCTCATAGGTAGGTTCTTCGTGACATACATAATTAAAACACGAAGCCCACCAATGTTAAAACAAACTATTCTGTTACAATCGCCATCGAGTCTACTCGTTGCTTGGATCTCTCCCTTCCCCACTACACCACGCGGAAAGAGAGTTTATAACTTTGAATGAAACCGTTGATAGATAAATACCTCTATAAAATAACAATTAAATATCGAAAATATTAAAACATGCAAGGCTTCAAAAATTATGCAACAAAATTTATTTTTGTCTTTCAGAATTTCTTTAGTAGTTGGAATAAAGATCATTTTATAAAACGAATTTTATTAATAAGAATCAATTTACGTAAGTCATGTTACTATTGGAACAAAAATATATTATTTTAAACGAGTTCAAATCTTATTAAATATTTTTAATATTTGCAAAAGAATTAAGGTACTAGTTCCATTTTTATTTTAGATAATAAAAATAGTTAATAGGAGTAGTTAGTAACATTGAACATAGTTAAGGGCATTGCAGAAGTTGTCATTCAGATTCGATTTTAATCAAAAGAAAATTCATTTAACGAAAAAATAATAATACTTATAATAATACTTTAATCATTTCGATAATAATACTATAAAATAATCACTTTTGATTTAAATGTATTGGTTTCATTCATAAGTTTTAATATTTTCAAATTATAGCGAAACAATTAAGATAACAAGCATATCTATTCCAATAGCTGTTGCCATTTTTAAGTTCTCTCCCTTTACTTTGCAAAAGAAAAAAAAATCAATTTACAATCAAAAATCAATTTTAAGAATCAATTTAAGAATTTTCAACACTCAATTTTAAGAATCAATTTACATAAGTCATGTTCTTTTTTACAATATTTCAATCACTTTTAAGAATTAATATACATAAGCCATGTTCTCTTTTAAAATATCTCAATCAATTTTAAGAATCAATTTACAAAAGCCATGTTTCTATTGCAACAAAAATAGTTACTTTAAAAGATTTCTAGTACAAATCCTATTAAAATGTTTTAATATTTACAAAAGAATTACGGTACTAGTTACACTTTTCTTTTCGATAGTTAAAAACATCGCAGAAATTATCATTTCAGATTCGATTTTAATAAAAAGAATCATTTGATGTTAATCATTTCGATAATAATAATAATAATATAAAATAATCACTTTCGATTTAAACGTTGTATTGGTCTCATTAATGTATTTTAATATTTTCAAATAATAGCAAAACGATTACGATAACAAGAATCGAAATCTTTTTTTTTTTTTTCTCTCAAGGTAATTTACACGCATATCTATTTCAGTAGCTGTTGCCATTTTTAAGTTCTCTCCCTCCACAATGCTAAAGAAAAAAATCGTCTGAGGGAAGTGTCAGACATATCACATAAATAATTAGAGTTCTTTTTTTTTTTTTCATTCTTTTTTCTCGCAGACTTTTTCTATGGGAAATGTCATTTTAAATGGGTGGAAATACTCATCATTTTTTTTTCTGCATGTCTTCCGTTCTAAGGGCGTTTTAAAAATTAGATGAAGAAAAGTGTGAAAAAATATGTGGTATTTGTTTTATCCTCTTAAAGTGAGTGCAACGGTAGCTGGCGATATACATTTTTTATTCTTCTAATAACAGATTTTTTTTTATATTCAGTCATTTTTTTTTCTCCCGTAATTGAGAAGCATTTTAAATTTATTTTATTCGCTGTTTTGCTTTTCTCTGACTTATCACAAACTTTCTTTTAAACAAAGCTGCTGAAAGCTTATTTTTGTTAAGAAAATTTTAGAGAAATATTTAATAAATAACTAAGAGTACTTAATAGCAATTTATTTTAATTTTTTTATCGTTATTTAATTGCAATTCAATAAAAAAATGATTTATTATAGTAGCCAATATAATAAATTATTTTAAGGTATTATCTGTTTTAAATATCACCATTTTAAATTACAAGTACTTGAACACAAATTATTTTAATCACAAATTGTTGTTTTCACAATCATATAAAAATTTACTAGGAATTTATAAAATTATCTGCTTCCATTAATTTAATTAAATTAAAAAATATTGATTTTGAGAGAAATGAAAATATATTTTAAATTTTTTTATATATTTAAATTAAGTAAATTTTTATAACTTCATTGTTTATTGTAATAGTAGTAAATAAAATTAAGATTTTTCTAATGACTATTTAATGAAGAATTATATTTTATAGATTTACTCACTTCTGGAATTATATCTGCCTCAAAAAAATATTATATTTAATGTTAAGCAGATACAATTTTTCTGAAACTAAATGATTTTTTTTACATGAGATATTGCATTTAATAGACATACTGCTCAAACCTGCTCATACATGCTTTAATCAGCATACGGCATAATCAGCTTTAATCAGCATACAGCTACAGACTTAAATATATACACAATACACACCCCAATGTATATACACAATAATACTAATTGCAATCCTTCTTTTAATTCAATGCTTACATGTTAATAATAAGCATACATTATAATATACACTCAAGAGCCAAAACATTATGACCACCCCTACATTTTGCAATAAACTCCACTAGATGACGTGGAAGGCACGTGATCAGGTGGAAGTGGTATTTAACTGCTGTTGGAGAGTCTGAAGAATTATTCTTTCACTTACTTCTGTGTGTGATGGGAAAGGCTGCGGATCTAAGCGCCTTTGATAGAGAACAGATTGTAATGGCTCGAAGGCTCGGAACAAGTATTTCCGAAACTGCACGACTCGTGGGTTGTTCGCGATCTACAGTTGTTAGCACTTATGCAAAGTGGATGAATGACACCTCAGAGTTCAAAGACCACCAATTCGCAATATCTCGGATTTGCGAGACCGTTGCTTAAACATCTGGTACAATCTGTCTCCGGCCATCTACTAAGGACTTGTGGCATCCATGCCAAGGCGGGTTGAAGCTGTGTTGCGCGCCAAAGGTGGGCCAACTCTTTATTGATAGGTGGTCATAATGTTTTGGCTCTTGAGTGTATGTATTTAGTGCAATGCATAGATATTCAATTGGTTCAATCACATACATGCACACTGGACATAGACTAGGGGCCTGATGGCCGAGTGGCTAGCACTCTGGTGCTCTGTATCACAAGTTTCGGATTCGAATCCCGGTGGCGGAATGGATATTTGTAGTAGTTCGGAATCCACTTTAAACTGTAGGACCCGGCCAAATAGGATTGTAAGAGCGTTGTCTTGAGGTTGAGTCAGTCTTCAGCCCTCGTGGTTCCTCGCTAAAGTGAAGCTGCATATTGCCCTTAACCATGGCCCAGTCACCTGAGACGGGTCTTTGGATGTGGTGTAGGCTTTCCTGCAAAGTGAGGCTGCATATTACTCTTACCTCCCATGGCCCAGTCGCCTGCGACGGGGTCTTCTGGACCTGGTGTAGGCTTTTCTGACGATGTTAAAAATTTCGCATACTCTTTCAGTTAGAAGTATTTCCGTAAAACCAAAAAAATACAGTGTTTCAATTTTTGCCAAATTTCAACAAAAAGTATTCATGCGTACATTTTAATTTTCGTGTTTATCCCGGTTTTATGACCTAATTTAATAACAGTTTCGAAACAAATTTTCCATAAAACATCGCTTAAAAAATTCTGCTCAACCTGTTACCTGAAGATGTTTACAAACGTCACAGTGTCATCGAAGATCGTAATTCTTAAACGATGCTCAAATATCAAAATATCGAATGCCAGTTAAATATTTTCCTCCAGAAATATCGAAAGACAGGGTAACTATTGCTTCAAGTGAAGAAACACTTGAAAAAAAATAAACAAACACAATTCTTGAATGGGGAAAAAACGGTGCCATTATGTAAGTGAAGAATCTATCAATCGGAAACTAAACATTTCGACCCAACCATATCTCCGGTAACTGTAACTGTATCTGGTAACAAGCAGGTATCCAATCTGCTCTGGAGTTTTTTTTTTTCTTCTTCCTTTCAGGGAGAGGGGGAGGGACAGTTTCTGGATCAACCTTCCCTGCAATTTCCTGGCTCGGAAAGTCCACCCCCTACGCACACACACAAAACGACTATTTGATGAATCGGGAGCTCTTCTCGAAATTGTGGGAGGGAAGAGGGGGGTGCGAAGTAGAAAGGGATATTGAAATCGTTTGCCTCTTCTCTCTCTCACTCTTTTTCGAACGATGTCTGTCTACACAGACATTGCCCCCTCTCTCGTGTCCAAAAGAGAAAATAATGCCAAAAGTAAAAGAAAAAAAAAAAAAAAGAGAAACTTGAAAAAAAAGAAAAAAAGGAAGAGAAAGATGGCGGAGGGATCGCCTCTCCCGAAAATCCTTTAATGAGCCTGCAATAAAGGATGAAGAGAGCCTTCAGAAGACGATTAAAAAAAAAAATAAAACGGGAAAAATCGCGGATTGATTTGAGGCAGTAAAAGCTGCTCTCTTGCGCATGTCTGCTGTGTTAGGAATGTTTACGCAAAAGATACTGCAAACAATGTTAATAGTTTGTGCAAATTGAAACAAAAACTCACGGGGGGCCTGAATGGCCGAGTATCTGGCTCTCGGTGTCCCTGGTTTCGCGTTCGAGTCCCAGCAGCGCCATGGATGTTTGTAGTGGTTCGGAATCCACTTTAAACCGTAGGTCCCGGTCTAATAGGATCGCAGAGCGTTGTGGGGATAGTGTGACTCGTGTCCGTAGCACATCTAGGTAGTAGGTAGTGCTCAATGAGTAACAGCGGTGCAGTCCTTGCATATGGCATAAAGATGGACTGTCTCTGTATTGCCAGCTGCATTAGAACAACAACATACACAATGGATATAGATCTACATGTTTACATGACGATGGGATAAATTTCACATATTCCTTCAGTTAGGAGTATTTCCGTAAAATGAAAAAAATACTCTTTTTTGTCAATGTTTGCCAACTTTTAACAAAAAGTATTCATACGTACATTTTAATTTTCATATTTATCCCCGTTTTATAACCTAATTTAATAATAGCTTCAAAACAAATTTTCCATAAAACATCATTTAAATATTTCTACCTCAGAACCTGTTCAGTTATTACCTGAAGATGTTTACAAACGCCACAGTGCCATCCAAGATCGTAATTCTTAAACGACGCTTAAAAATCAAAATACCGAATATGCCAGTTAAATATTTTCCTCCAGAAATATCGAAAGACAGGATAACTATTGCTTCAAGTGAAAAAAATTTGAAAAAATTAAACAAACACAATTCTAGAAATGGGGAAAAACGGTGCCATTATGTAAGTGAAGAATCTATCAATCGGAAACTAAACATTTCGACCCAACCATATCTCCGGTAACTGTAACTGTATCTGGTAACAAGCAGGTATCCAATCTGCTCTAGATTTCCCCCCTTCCTCTCAGGGAGAGGAGGGGTGGGCAGTTTCTGGATCACCCCCCTTCCCTGCAATTTCTTGGCTGGGGAAGTCCACCCTCTACGCACGCACACAAACGCACAAAACGACTATTTGATGAATCGGATGCTTTTCTTTGAAATTGTGCAAGGGAGGGGGGTGAAGTAGAAAGGGATATTGAAATCGTTTGCCTCTTCTCTCTCACTCTTTTCGAACGATGTCTGTCTACACAGACACCCCCTCTCGTGTCCAAAGGAGGAAATAATGCCAAAAGAAAAAGGAAAAAAAAAAAAAAAGGAGACTTGGAGAGAAAAAAAAGGAAAAGAAAAATGGCGGAGGGATTGCCTCTTCGGAAAATCCTTTAATGAGCCTGCAATAAAGGATAAAAGAAAGCCTTCAGAAGACGATTAAAAAAAAATAAAACGGGAAAAATCGCGGGATTGATTTGAGGCAGTAAAAGCTGCCCTGGTGCGCATGCCTGGAAAAGTTATGTAAAAGAGAGTGCAAACAGTGCTAAAATAGTTTATGCAAATTTTAAATAATAACTTACGGTAATTTCGAATGTACTACTTAGAAATAATGGGCTACAGTAACCTGGTAGATAGTGCAATGAGTTGTAATAATAATAAAAAAAATTTTGTTAAATAAATTTTTCATTAGTGATAAAGTAATAAAATTTAGAGAACAAAAATTAAAAAAAAAAAGCAACAAAAGTTAATGGCGTTTGTTTTTATTAAATTCTTTCATTTAATTTGGGCAATAAAAATATAATATAAGCGTATTGAAAATAAAAGGATTGTAAATTTTATATTAAAGTAAGATGGATAGTAAATATATAAATAAAAGAACTTATTTTGCTATATTAAAATTTTGTTGGATTGAAATCGAAACTACGTTAAATTCAATGACATAGGATGTAAAAACTTATTTAAAAAATATATGAATTAAAAATATGATATAGAAATATATAAAATAGCCTGATTCGTGGCTCAGTGGCAACATGCGCAGTTGGTGAGCATTTGGGCGGAGGTTCAATCCACCGGCGGCTTTGCTGTAAGCACTGTTTCAAAAAACGAGAAGTCTCGATGGCGTCCGTGATGTATAGCATCTTGCCTAGTTAGTCGGATTACCTGGTTGGAATTTTTCCGGGTTTTCTTCCATATAATACGCACGTGCGGCCTAGTTCCCCCCTAAAAGCCCTCCCGGAAGGGACGTAGAGCCCAGACGGACTTCTATCTACGGGTGATCCATGACAACAGAAGCTGCAACGCTTTTCCCACCTTCCATGAAGGATATGAGAATAACAGCAACGTATATGAAATAAAATGTTTCAGAAACAATATGAAAAAAGAATCTTTTTTTTTTTTTTTTTTTTTTTTTTTTTTTTTTTTTTTTTTTTTTTTTTTTTTTGTTCAAATAAGTCTCTTCCGGGTTATTGATCTAATTGTTTACATGTAAAAATTTTTTTATTAGAGTTATTCTGAATAGAAAATAAATTAAAAACTAATTAGAGCGTAAACTTCCTCAAGATTTGGAATCTCTGAAGAGAGTTGCAGTGCACGCATAAAAATATGAAATGAACGATGAGTTTTTATTTATCTTCTAAGTTATTAATGACAATGTCAGTTTGAGTATGATAAGCAGGAAGTCGACACAGAAAGAAACATATATATTTTTCAAAAACATTCATTTCGAAAGTTATATTTCAAAGAAACATTATAAAACATTTTTTTTTTTTTTTCATTGTTGAAAAATTTGTAACATTGTGTTCACGTAATCTTTTTAAATCAATTATCTCTGCAAATTCAAGACTTCTCATATATTGTGTCATATGAATGCATCTTTTATGTCATATCTTTTATGTCATCTTTTATTTCATAGAAAATGAACCTTTCTATGAAACAAAAAAGAAAGAAAAGAATTTTTTTTGATGTCATTTTTAAAAAAAAAAAAAAACTATTGCTTCGTGTGCATTGAAAAATTTATTTCAAGATTAATTGTTTGCGTTTCATTTTTAATTTAAAGAGAAAATCTATAGATATATATATTTTTTCAATAAACTTATCTTGCTTATTATTGTTATTATTATTATTTATGGGCGTGAATAGTCGAGTGACTAGTGCTCGGAGCCACAAGTTTCGGGTTCGAGTCCCGGTGTGCCACGGATGTTTGTAGCAGTTCGGAATCCACTTTAAGCCATAGGTCCTGGTCTAATATGACTGTAGAGCATTGGTCGTAAGGCTGACAACACTACACCGTAAAAAATCAGCGTCACGGAGCCAAGTCAGACTTCTACCTGCGGGTGCTCCATCATAACAGAACCTGCTTCAACCATTTCAATTTAAAGTACAAATTGAAATATTTATTAAGCGCTTTTCAATTTTTATTTTAATTTAATACAACTTTAATTATAAAAGTGAAAATAAAATAAAATAAAAATTTAAATTTTATTTTTATTTTCATTGAATAATTATTTTATTTCAATTTTAGTCAAACACTTTTGATTCAGATCTAAAAATTAAAATAAATAAATAAAGTAAAATATCTAATTAAGTACACGCATGCGCATCTAGGCAGCTTTTCCTCCCCGCATCGTTCACGAAAATCGTTTGGTGAAGGGGCTGTCCTCTCCAAAAGATTTTTCCCGACTGGAAAATCCATGTTATTATAGAATTCCATCCTTCACCCCTTTTGTGAATGACGCCATAAATCACGTGACTCCCGATCTTCGAGTGCCTCGCCCCTCCCCCTTCCCCCATCTTCAATCTTTTAAGTTTTCCCTCCGCACAGACAAAAATAAATAATCATGGAGGGAAAAAAAGTAGGGAATATTGCCTTTCAGTATTTTTGAAGGGCTATGCAAATAGGTCCTCCTGACAGCGGTTATGTGTAATTATTGCCATTTTCTCCCTTTTTTTTTTTTTTTTTACATTATAGTGCATCGGTAAACTTGTAGAGCTTGTTCGGAAGGGTAAATTTTTTTTCCTTTTTTTTTTTTTACTCTGCAAGATTTTCAGCAGAGTTTTGCAAAATTGTAGGAACTTCTACTGCAGAAAATGTGTACTTTCAAATAGCAAGGGATTTTTTTTCCCCTCCTGTAATGGATTCGTATTCAAAAAAAAAAAATTCGGTTTTTAAAAAAACTTAGTGTCAAGTTAGTTGCGAGGGTTTAAAATATTCCATAGTTTTTTTCAAGATTACAGTTATTTTCGAATGTAAACTTCTTCAATAAATCAGTCTTAATCTTTAATGCTGCAGGGGTGGCCAACCCAAATGATCTTGCGCGCCACATTGGAAATGCATCCTAACTCCGCGTAACGCATATAAAATTATATATCCCCTTATTAGATATAGACCCACTGTAGACATTTTTTTGGAGTGAAAAATTGAAATATAATGAGTTATTATTGTTGTGTTTACTATTATTCTTACGTGTAAACACAGATACTATAATGATAATGATACTAAAAGCACATTGTAAAGAAATATAAAACACTAAAAATGAAATATAAGATAAATATAAATATAAACGAAATGAAAAAAGTAACTCATTAAAAAATATTCATGAGTGAGATCTGTGTTCCTCCACTCTTTCACTTAGCTTTTGCAAATCGATCTCAATTTGGATATCTGCGCATCGTAATGGGTGCTGCATCCGTTATGTTTAAGCGTGTTTTGGGTTGTGTCAATTTCATTTTCGAAAGAAAAAACGATTCGTAAATGTAAGTTGAACCAAAAGCTCTAACAACTTCAACTAAGAGTCTGGTTTGCTCTGCTATCAACAATCAACTGTGCATATCTAGGGGAGGGTCTCTGCAGTCACAAGAATCTCTTGTATTACATGTTCCAAGATGATCGCGCATCATGAGTTCGCAGAACCATAATTGAATTATTCTGCGAACTCATAACTGTGAACAAAAGGAAAATATTAAAATAGTCTATTCTTAAATACATTTAAATAAATGTTTTTGCGTGCTATCTGTTGCACTGATAAAAAACTAAACGACATTCTAGTCTGGGATAAAATTATAAGGAAGAATGAAATAAATCATTTTCATCATTATGATTACCCTACACACAACAAAATTGCTCCAAAAATTATTTCGTAGACAATATATATTCTCTGAAATAATAAAATTCCTTATTAACTCTGTTCTGAAAATTCCCCTAATTGGTAAACTAAGAAATACAAGAACAGAAATTTTATATCCTCATACAGTTGGTTTCAAATGCACAATTGCAAAGTTGTTTTTCTATATATTTCGAAGGCATTTACAGAATTTCATATTCGCTACTAATTTCTGAATCATTATAAATAATGCATTCCACTTATAATAATCATCATTAAAATCTGTCCTAGTCGAAACTAATGCACGACTAATGAGTTTCTTCCCTAGAAACACATCAGGAAGTATCGAGTAATGTTTTTAACTAGGTAGGAATTTTCTTTCTCTTATGTTTACAAGCGGCACGTGTTGTTTTTCTGATTCTTCTTCTATATCTACTTTCGTCATTAAAGATGTTACATTATTTTTATCGTAGCTGTCTTATATGCCTAATATTTGACAACTATCAATTCATTTGAAATTTCTTTTTCCCTCTGTACTTACTGGATTCGTACTTGCCACTTTGAGTATTCCTTTAATAATCTCTGTTCAGTTGTCCTTAATAGCGCTGGTTTCGTTGAATTAAACTCTAGTTCTTTCAAATCTTACTAGATTTCTCAAAAACAATAATGTTGTTGTTGGTATCTAATGTTGTGCACTAGGTCCCCTTGCCTTTTGCTATTGTTCCCTTAAATATGTAGCAAATTCAGAATTATCTAGGGTGCCTGTAGCATTTTTAGCACTGGAAAGTGTTGTGGTATTTCGTTCTCAGGAGAGAGGAATGTATATTCTTTAATAAGTACATAATAACAACCCATCACTCACATTTGACAGCAGACAAACAGTGTTATGGGTAATTATATTACATGCAATGAGTGTTTTGTACTCAAGACAGCAACCTGTCACTCAAATCTGATAGCAGATATTCGGTGTCATGCATAATGAGACCTCATGAAATTAGCGAATATTTGTGCGACCTTCACAGGTCGAAACAACTACAGATGGAATATGAACTACATCATGAGTTGTTCCATCGGGATGAGTGACAGACCATGGGATGAGAAAATGTCTACTCTAATAAGAAGTGAGAAAAGCTGGCAACCCCTCTTGATGGATTTTCTTAAAGGAAGGTGTTTGGAGAAGAAGGAAGAGAGTTCTGCGACGAGTCGACAAAGAGTGTTGTTTTCCTCTTTTTCTCTGAAGTGACAGAACAGGCCGGAGTTTTCTGCCTGTTTCCAAAGTGAGCCCCTTGTAGTTTCCACGAATACCACGCCGTATGATAATTATGGTATGCCGTAGATCTGGTGAAATAGATTCTGCATAGACTCGAGAACACTGAAAATCTCCGACCTCGGAATGAACTGCACTTGTGAATCAAATTATCTTTAATTTTCATTTTTTATGTAAATAGAGTTCTTTATATATATATGTAATGTTCGTAAATCGAAATTAATGTGTTCACATGAACCTGAAAGTGGCTCTCTATTGAGACTATTGTGTTAAAGTAATAATTAAATAATTTAAATATGGATACACACAAATTTCTTGGTTTGTAATGCATTAAAAAACTGAATGAAATATTAATCTAATATTGAAATGTTATTTTTAAACTGCAACAGAATCGAGTTTCATTTCGAGTCTTCAGATTTAAAATCTGAAGACTTCAAAATAATTTGCTATCGCACGACTTTTTAAAGTAATATTGATGTGCTATAGAATCTCTAGACGCATCTAGAAAAGCAACGACGCGCCGTGGTCCTGGAATACACTAACAACCAATAACAAGCCACAACGAAAAAAGAAATCTCTCCTTATAAGTCTGATATAAGTAGAGATTTAGCTCTTATGGGACAAACTGAGAAAATGTGAAACGTAATCAGCAAACTGTAGGCGGAGTTATCTCTGATTAACCAATAGATAAACAGTTGCCTTTACAGCACTGTCAACTAACCCAATCATTTCCTGCAATAATTTATCACCGCACGAGCCCACAGACATAAATCACACTACTTGTTGATCAGTGGCCGCACTTCTAAATTAGCAAAATCTGTTATCTGATGAGTGGTTGACATCAGAATTTAAGACCAAGTTCTGATAAGTCTTCCTTGGAGTAAAAACATCAGTGGGTCCAACTCCTCACCATTACTCACCGGGAGTTATTCACTGTCTTCGACATTCTTGGACGACGCCAATATTCGCCAAGTGCCTTGTACGGTTAGCGACAGGAGAGATCCTATCCAATAAGGGAAAAGATTTATGTATCTCCACTCGGCGGGGATTTGTCAAAGAATTGAAAGGAATCCTAAATGAAAGTATGATTAATGAGAAACCGTCGCCAAACCGGGCCTCGATTCCGAGTGTTTCGGTTAGATGAATACATTAATTGATGAATGGCCGGTCTGCAGTGGCGTGTTGATCATTCTGCCCAGCAATTTTTGACAGTTTTGGCGAGAAATGTATTTACTGCTGTGAGTTATTGTCTTCTTTTTGATGCGGGGTGTAAATATTTTTGGCGGGATGGCCGACTGTCGACGCGACGTTAAGCAGATTTAGTACCATGTTGGCGATTTTTTTTTTATTTATTATTATTTGGCAGGATTACAGAGTGGCATCGGTGTGGGGATTATATCAAGATCTCGTTTTGATTTGTGTGGAGGAAAAATTTTACGTTAATTTCGTGGTGTGGAAAAATAAAAATTCCCAAAATCGCAAATTGGCGAAAGTTTTGCTCTTTGTAGCAGCACATCATATATAATTCAGTGGCTGATACGGCTCTGGTATTATATGCGGATTGAGAAGGAAAAGAAGGACAAAAAAGGAAGGGCAAAAGAGGGAATAAATAAAGACTGGAAAATCGGTTTAAAGTTCCGTTGCAGCGACGCGAAATTCCCAAGACGAATATCTGATAAATCGTTCAGGCGTTATTTTCAAAGAGCATTAGGCCGCCGACTGCGGCTCACTTTATTAAAATTTATCGGTAAATAAAAGGGTTTGGTGAAAGATGAGGCAAGAAAGATAATCTCTCGCGGTAAGCCCATCTTCGTTTTCAGGAGCGCAGGATAATAAGCTTGGTTTGGGAAAGTTTCACTTTACCATGCTCACAAAACAAATTAAGATTAAGTTGAAAACGCGAGTTTGAAATATGTTATGAAATGTCTTGAGGATATATTCACGTTGGTGGATTTATTTTGTTGAAAAATGTGTCAACCAGTAGCATGGCTTGAAGAGCACACTTTGAAAAAATGTTAAGATTGTTGCAAGTATCCTATGGTAATCAAAAAGTTAGTAAATATATACTTTATTCAATTTCTCATAATTTAAAATAAGTCTGTACCTGTTAAGTTTCGCTATATATTTGATGCCTCGTGCCTTGAAATATGTTTATTTTATTTTATGATTTTAAATTTTTGACATCTAGGCACAGTTTTAAATTTTTGTTTTGATCTGATGTTTGGGTTTCCCTTTTAACTGGGAATCTTCGTTCAAAATTTCAACTGTCGCAATTTTAAAATCTGTATAAATTTTCCCCGGTTTTCTTTTAAGAAATAACTACTACATTTGAAATAAATACTACTATTCATGAGCACAAATAAATAAATATTTAATTCTCGTTTTGCAATCTTTAAAAGTCTCCATGATTCATTATGTTTATTTTAATCCCGTATTACATTTATCAAAAAATGTCTCTACAAATTTTTTCATTATTATTATTATTTTAGTTATTTGATTATTTAGATAAATATGTGGTGGTGAAAACTTTAAGTTTCTGAATTTTTAAAAGCCAAGTTCAAAACCTGATGAGTGTAGCTGAGATGTTCCTTTGATAGGCATGGTAGCAAAATCTGTTGGCTTGACTCAAAGAAAAGATTAGGAACCCCAAATATCTAAAATCATCAAAAAAATCTATCAAAAATCTGCTATATAACCTACCCACTTAATAGTTAATAAATTAAATTAAAGTGTCAATAACTCAAAAAGAACATTTTGATTCTTTTTCTCCTCTTGTACATAGCGGCATGATGACCAGTTGGCTAGCGCTCTGACCTTTGGTACCACTTCAGATTCGAATCCTGGCGGTGACATGGATGTTTGGGAATGGTTCTGTATCCACGTTAAACTGTAGGTCTAGGTATAATTAGCCTTAAGTGTGAACAAAATGACCATAGAGTGACAAACCAAACAAAACCTCTTGTGCATGTCAAATATACGAACATTTTTAAGTGAACGTTCTAAAAATTGTTTTGATTTAAAAATAGTATTCCATGTATTACTTGGCCATATTATATCATTACATACATACGTAATTCTACTTATAGTGGGTGACATTGTATGAATATTAAATAATATCCTTGTTTTTTGTGAGAGAGAGAGAAAGAAAAGTAAAAATAGAAAATAGAAATCAAAATTAATTCAAATAGAAGCAGACGATTGTGTTCGAGGTCCTTTTTTTTTCTCTCGATCATTCGGAAGGACAATTTCCAGACAATCCTGGTTTCCTATTTTACCTACTGTCGTGAAAATAGGACATTACGTTTCTTCCATCAGTAATACAATACGCAAGAACTCTTTTTTTTTTTCTCCCTCTCTCATTTCTGGAAAAGCTAATTCCATGTAAACTTACTTTTTCTTTCTATTTCCCGAGGAGTTCCGGTCATATTTCTGGAAGGGGGGCGGGGAATAAGAGAAAGTTCTCTACACCCTACGTTTTGTCTTCAATCCCTGCATAATGACCGTTATTTAATTCACGGCACATCGCCTACAGCTTTCGTTACGTTTTATTCAACGCGAAACTTAACTCATGAGGGGGGGTTGAAGAAAATCGTCTGTCGAAAAGGGGGTTATTCAGGTGTTGGAGTGGCGAGCCACCACCGGAAATGGATTCCGAACACGGGATGCTTCTCGCGTCACGTGATTGCCTATCAAAAAAACAGGGGGAGGGGAGTAAAGTTACGTGACATTTGGTGTTAATTCGGCCGTGGCAGGGTCTCTGCAAACGATTTTCGTGAACGACATTTGTCCATAACGGTTGTATGATCTACAAAGTTCGAGCATATGGTGGTATGTTGGTGGATTTAAACGTATTCCTCCCTTCGAACAGGAAAGATTAACTTGCTTTCTTGGATAATTAGTGTCATTCTCAAGAATTCGAACATTAAGGTACAAATTTGCACCTCCCTCTAACTTAAAATTGCGTTTGGCTCCTCCCCCGGGTGGGAAAAAGGAAAAAGTTCAAAACCTTAAATGTTCTTATGAAGAGATTAGATTGGCAACATGTTAAACGTCATGTAACTGCACAACGTTTTTGTTGGAAAAAGGCTTCAGGATATAATATTCAAATTTAAATTTTGTTCTGTTCGAAATTGAACTTATATAATTACTATGTTCCGTGCTAATTTTATGTCTTGCGTTGAAGAGAATGCTGGATTCCGGCAGTCGATTTAAAAATAAACTTAATATCGAAAAGAATGTATGAAAAAGAATTTATGAACCAATCACAGAATGTGATAAATTAGCTGTAAATCTAAAAATTTAAAAACTTTTTTTTTTTAATTTGACTGAGTTTGTGATGTTTAAATTCTAAAAATCTAAACAAAGAAAATTCAGTGTATGTGTAATAAGTATTGAAATGCTGTCTCTAAACCTATTGAAATTACTACTTTTAGGGTATTTGGCATCTACTATGGCGCATAAAATCAACTTCAATGATATTAAACAAAAGAACAATACAAAATTCAAAACTGAGTATTAATGAGGAACACAGGAAAAGAGTCAGAGTACAGAACTGTACAAATTGGCAGTCTGCATATCAGGGAGGCAGAGTACAGAATTGTAGAAATTGACAGTTTATAGCACCAGAGAAGTAGGTTAAGAATTATAGAAATCGACAGCCTGCAGCACTAGGGAGGCAGGGTACAGAATTATAGAAATTGGCAGTTCTGCAGCACCAGGGAGACAGAGTACAGAATTGTAGAAATTGGTAGTCTTCAGCTCCAGGGAGGCACAGTACAGAATTGTAGAAATTGCCAGTTTATAGCACCAGAGAAGTAGGGTACAGAGTTATAGAAATCGACAGTCTTCAGCACCAGGAAGGCAGGGTACAGAATTATAAAAATTGGCATAAAGAAACGGCAGAGCAGAGAGGCTGAGTACATAAATGTAAAATTGGCAATCTGCAGCACCAGGGAGGTAGCGTACAGAACTGTAGAAATCGACAGTCTTCAGCACCAGGGAGGCAGGGTACAGAATTAAAGAAATTGGCAGTCTGCAGCACCAAAGAAAAATTATAGTTACTATTTTAAAATATTCTCAATCTTGGAAAAATGATTGAATTTCTGTGAAAAAACTCCAACACTGTTTTAAAATTTAACCAAAGATCAGCGTGATTTTAAAAATACCATTCTACGAACTATAATGCAGATAAAAAAAATTGAATTTTTCTTTAAGATAATATCTACATTAGCAATATTTTAATTTCAGTACTATCTTAATGTATATTCTTTTTTATTAGTATATTTTTTATTTTATGCTTTCCAAAAACAAAAAGTGTCAACCCTAATAAGTAAAACTGAAAAAGCACTTTAACCATAAAAATAACAAAAACCTGTTAATTTGAGTGACTAACCCGTGAAAAAGAAAACATCTTCTATTTCGAAATCTGCACCAAGGAGCTGTTGCGCCAATGAAGATGAAGGAAGTTAATTTGAGTACAGTAATTTATAATTAGCTATTTCATCGTACCTGTAAGAGGATATAATAAATCAAACATATATTTTTCATTACACGTAGGAAAGGATATAATAAATCAAGCAAATATTGTTCGTCTTTAAATAAAAGACATACTTTATAGAGATTTAGAATGTACATCATTAATATTGATTTTATTTTTTTGTAATTTAAGAAATATAGGGTCATAGATTATAATACAGTAGAACCACTTTAAGTCGAACTTCGATAAGTCGAAAACCTCCACAACTCGAAAAAAAAATTTTGTTCCCTTCCATTCAAGCCCCCAAACCTCCATTACTTGAAATTTCAACCCTCTATAAGTCGAAATAATGAGTCAATCCCCACAAGCCATTTTGGTATACATTTTCCCTCCGTAATTCGAAAAAAAAAATTGGACCTCTGTATCTCGAACATTAGCAATGTTCGATTTTACAACCATTTTTACAGCCTTTACAATTCGATCATTTGAAACTAATTACCTCTATAGCTCGAAGAAAAATAAGTAACCGACTTTAAAGATTTGCCGACAATGCACGTCATTGTTTCTTAGAAAACAATGTATGAGTATACCGTAAATAGAATAACTAATTCTATGAAATATTCTTATTCTTATTATCGCTATTGATTTCATTTGAACTCTAGCGATAGATAGAGAACGATCGAATCGTCTAAAGCAAAAATAAATAAATATATATATAAATAAAAATAACTGACTTTTTTAATACATAATATTTTTATTTTTAAGGTTGTTTGATTTTTTTATTTAGTACATAATATAACTTTAAAGATGCAAATAAACATGTTTATTTCCTCTGTAACTTAAATTTTTATTATTTTACCTCTCTATTTATTTATTTTACCTCTAAAATAAGTTATCTAAAATCTATCTAAAAAGTTTCTCTAGGTTCCATCTAAAATCTAAACCTCTCCAAGTCGAATATTTCTATACAAAATCCTCCCTAAGTCGAATTATTTAGCGTCTCCCTTGAAGTTCGACTTACAGAGTTTCTACTAATAATTTTGTAACACAAAATTGAAACAACCCCCTCCTGAACCGACCCCAACCACTGCCCCTTCACACTCTGCTGCCCGAAGCAAATTGAGTCGGCACCCCTTTGAAGCCCACCCCCGCCACAATTTCCATTTTCATCCATATTCCTGTAGTCGTAAATCAAGGCTCCCCTGACCCGTGTGCGGGGCAAAAAGCCGCGGACAGCGACGGCGGACGGCGATGACCGATCGGGGGCAGAAGGGACGCGCTCCGGCGGCCATGCAATGCGGCTGGTGGAGTGTAACCGACGCTATTTTGGGAGTGAGGAATCAATTTCGGTGCTGGCTTATAGGGGATCCGGTGGGCAGCGTAGGTCTTTTTAGCAATGCATTGGATGGTTCCTATATGCTGGAGCATTTGGTTAATAAACGTATTTGGTTCGAGATCCTCTCTCAAGTTTAAAAGTCTCTTGGAGCTTCCATTCAAATTTAAAAACTCAAAATACCCCCTTTCAAGTTTAAAAATATTCAATGTCTTTCTTTCAAGCGTAAAAATGCCCTACGACCCCCTTTCATATATAAAAATCTCCAACGACTTTCTATCAAGTGTAAAAATTTCCAACGACTCTCTACCATGTATAAGAATCTCCAACCACCCCCTTTCATGTATAAAAATCTCCAATCACCCCTTTTCAAGTTTAAAAATCTCCAATTACCCCTTTTCAAGTTTAAAAATCTCCAATCACCCCTTGTCCTGTTTAAAAATCTCCAAGGACCTGAAATTTCAACTTTTAAAATTTCCAATGACCCTCTACCATGTATAAAAATCTCCAAAGATCCCGTCTCAAGTTTAAAAATCTCCAACGACTTTTTTTTCAAGTGTATAAATTTCCTACGACTCCCTTTCATGTATAAAAATCCCCACTTTACTATATTAAGGAGCATAAAACATAATTTATATGATTTCGCAAAATATGTAAATTAAATAAACTTAGTAAACTAGCCTAGTACAATAATAATCAGGTAAGAAAGAAGACAAGCAAAGGCAATCTCTGTCCTGTTCACTCAAGGAAAAACGTGAAAAGATATTTTGAGGAAAGGGAAAAAACTTGTAAGGACAAGCAATGTAAGGAGTAATATAGAGTGCATTTATACTAGAGGAATTATTTTTAAATGGCATGCAGAGGTCATTTAAACTAGTGGAATAATTATCATTGAGTGGCGTATAGATGGCGTTTAAACAAGTGGAATTATTATTGAGTGGCGTGTAGAGTGCATTTAATCTAGTGGAATTATTGTTGAGTGGCTTGTAGAGTGCATTTAAACTAACGGAATTATTACTGACTGGCTTGTAGAGTGCATATAAATTAGTGGGATTATTACTGAGCGTAGTATAGAATGCATTTATACTAATGGAATTATTATTGGGTGGATAGAGTGCATTTAAACAAGTGGAATTATTATTGATTGACGTGTAGAGTGCATTTGAACTAGTGGAATTATTATTGATTGACGTGTAGAGTGCATTTGAACTAGTGGAATTATTATTGATTGACGTGTAGAGTGCATTTGAACTAGTGGAATTATTATTGATTGACGTGTAGAGTGCATTTGAACTAGTGGAATTGTTATTGAGTGGCGTGTAGAGCGCATTTGAACTGCTGGAATTAATATTGAATGGCTCGTAGAGTGGTATCTAGTGGCGTTCTAAAGTGCAATGATTCTGTTGTGATTGAACTCACAGCTGTTTCGCCAGTTGTTGCAACTCGAACTTTGCGGAAACTGGGGAAAATTCCTCCACCGACATTCTTCCACGGATATAAAAAGAAATGGCAGTGGTAATTCATCATCCATTTTCACCACTGATGCACGCCTTCCACCTTAGCATCCCGAAAGCACGTGTTCGCTCTTGCTGACGATCCTGTCACTCTGGACGATTTCAGGACTATTTATACTCTCTTCACCACACGTGTTTCTTACACTTCACAGCATCTGCATGGATCAAAAACGAAATCTGTAAGGGGTGAGAAAAATTATGAAATATAAATGATTCGCATCATTTAGTTTTTCGTATAGTGTAAACATGATTTACGAAAAACCAATAAAATATTTTTCCTTTATAACGTGAATCCTTAGAACCTTTCACAATAAATATGTGCGTCCTCAGAACTTTTAAAAGTGTAACGATCTTTATAGCAGTCAAAATAAATAAACAATTGCTTCGCTAGAAAAATTCCAATGTGCAATGGTCTTTATAGCAGTCAAATATAATAAACAGTTGCATCCTTAGAACCTTCTAACTACAACTCCATTTGTAGAACAGGAATTGAAACATATGTGCCTGTATTTACAAGTTTTTCAATTCCTTCTATTAGCTCACATTCTCCATATATATATCTTGTTCAAATTTTCAATCGTTCATAAAATAGTTTTTATTCATCCACTCCAGTTCAAATACATTTTTTTTAACTTGTGGTGGATGACACTGGATGTGAATACAATTTTTTAAATATTAATTCATTCATTAAATTTAATTCATTAATTTTAGTTTTTTTTAGATTTAAGTGGCATATATCTACCAATAGATGGCCCCAGATAAACTTAAAGAAATGAATGAAAATTATTTATAAAGGATTTTCTGCAACATAATGAAAAAAAAAATTGGAATTGACTTTAATTTTTTTTATTATATTACTTGTTTCAATTATTAAAAAGTTATTAGTAAACTCAAGGGTGCATTGACTTGTTATATAAAATCCTTATTAAACCTATTTTGGTCTATGGCTCTGAAACTTGGACTTTGGCAAGATCGGATGAGGCCTGTTTGAGCCGAAGGTTTTAAGGGCTGTTCTTTGAAGTGTTAGGGAAAGTGATTGTTAAGGAGAAGACGGCACAACGCAGAAATTTATAAATGCTATTAAGACCCAGATATTATAAAATTTATTAAGATCAATCGATTAAACTGGGCTGCTCATTTATTTAGAAGGAATGATTTAAACCTTGTAAAAAGACCTGTTTTGGCAAAGCCACAGGGACGAAGAGGAAGAGGACGACCCAAGTCGCGATGGATAGACGCATTTGATAAGGATTTTGATGCACTAGGGGTTAATAATTGAAGGACAAAAAATTATTTAGTTTAGACGTCTCTTAGGGGCCCGATGGTCGAGCGAATAGAGTTCTGGCGCTTTGTGCCATAGGTTTCCGGTTCGAGTCTCGACTATACCATGGATGTTTGTGAGGGATTCGGAATCCACGTTAAGGTGTAGGTCCCTGTCTAATTAGCCTAAAATGTGCACAAAATGACCGTAGAGCCGCAAACTAAACCTTAATAGAACATGAAAACTGCCAAAAATAGAGGAATTGTATTGAATTTGAACACGCTATGACGATGGTCTTCAGAATTTTATTTTATTCATCTAATCCCAGATTACTTTTCCTAGCTTATTGAAATAAAATCTATTTTAAAACAGAGAATCCTATTCCCAAGAACCATAAAACACAGCAATATCAATCCCATGATCGAATGATTATGAATTTTAGTATTTAGCAATGAAAATCAAATAATCCACCTGTTTCGTTGCACCAAAAAATTAAATGCCATTTTAAAAAGGGCAGCAAATCATAAAATTATATTCCAATGAAACTATTTTTTTTTCTCTAGACGTAAAAATTGATATTCGTTTCTAGAGTAAGACAGCGGCAAATCTTACAGAGGATTCATAGAGAGAACACTTTTGAGTCCCGATTTTTATACGCAGCAGCACTTTGGAGATCTTCTATGCCGAGGAATATAAAAGGAATGTTTACTGCTGCCACGGGGGGTGTCTCTTCCGATTTAAATCCACCCCCGCGAGAGTTTTATTGCCTCCTCACTCCATAAAGTATTTTGACGACGACATGCTCCTCCGAGCACGTCGCATGGAGATGCTTTAATGCCCCGTGAATAATGTCCCTCGCACATGTCCAAGGAGTAAAATCTGTATTGTTCTTCAGGTGTTTCATAGAAATACATATAAATATATATATGTGTCATCATGTTGGTTGAGAAAAAACTTGACATACAACAATCAACTCAACATACAACAGTTTTGAAAAAAAAAAAAATTATTATTAAAATATGTATACAGGGTGATTATAATTAACGTCCCACTTTCAAAATGCTGTACAAAAACAAACCACTCATCAAAATGAGTTCAAATGTGAACTGAATATACTTGAAGAAGGGGGAAACGGTACGGCATCAAAAAAAAAAAAAAAAGGTTCACCGATCCAATTTCGTATGACTTTGCCGTGGTGAATGGGCTTTCCACTAACAGTGTCACAACTGTTGAATGACTTGGAAGTCATTTTTTTCCGTCAAAAAACCGAAACAATCCAGCACATTGAACACTATGGTTGGTTTAATGTGCAACTCGTGGCAAATAAGTTCTCGTTTCGATTCAAAATATCACTGGCAGTCGAATTCACTTTCTTTAGGCCGCATGCAGCGCCATCTATTACATTACTATTTATCTATTACATAGATAAGCGCCGTCTATTATATTATTACTCTACTATTTATACATTATGGAATTTTTTTTTTTTTTTTTTTTTTTTTTTTTTTTTTTTTTTTTGATGCCGTACCATTTCCCTTTTCTTCAAGTATCTTCAGTTCAAAATTTGAGCTCATTGTGACGTGTGGTTCTTTTTTCACAGCATTTTGAAAGTGAGACTTTAATTATAATTACCATATATACTATAGTATATATCAGGAAATTCTCAAAATTAATTTACAAGAATTAAAATAGAATAGAATAGCAACGAACTAAATACACAGCAGTAATTTTCCAATACATCTGATTGTATAAATCATGACAATAAACAAACGTGAAGTCCTTTGTTTTTGTACACCATTGTCATTTTAAATGCAATGTGTTTAATAAACGATTCCTTCCCAGACAAAAACAACTGCATCGCATGAAACACAACATCTGTAACATTCGGCTATCAATATAAATTTAAAAGTCACGACGTCTCATTATTATTCAAATGGATAGTTACAAAAGTAAATTGTACCTTAAATGACACATTAAGCATTCAGAGCACGACGACCCCCCACCTGTTTATACACTTCCTTGTTGAGCTTTCAAGGTTTTCAGTGCCCTGTTTATTTGCAAGCTGACAGGTTGTTTGTTTTCCTCCCCCCAGTGCTCCCCAAGGACGGGCCCACCATCTCCGGCGTCAAGCCCCAGTACCAGGTGGGAGATGACGTCAACGTCACGTGTTCCGCCGGACCCTCCAAGCCAGCTGCCCAGCTGCGGTGGTACATCAACGGACACGAGGTCAGTACACACTTTTTAGCTACCCCTATCCTTTTATATCCTTTTTTAGCTTTATCCTTTTTTATTATTATTAATATTAAAATAAAAAGTATATACAATAAAATAAAAGTTTTTTTTACGTGTATCATATAAATTTTTGTGGCATCTGCAACTTTTCCTTAAGTGTACCGAATTCTTGAAATTAATGTTTTTTTTATTTTTAAAATTTATTTTTCTTAAAAATTTTTTTAAAAGAATAGAAGTTTAAAAAAAAAATTTTAAAGGATTTTTTTTTATTATTATTATTTTCATTATTAAAAATTATTTTTCTGAAAAGTATTTTTTTTTTTTTTTTTATTTTATTTTTTTATTTATTTATTTTTTTATTATTTTTATTTATTTATTATTATTTTTTTTTTAAATTTATATGGAGTAATTTTATTTTTTCATTTGTTTTTAATTTTTAAAGAAGTAAATAAACTTTTACACACTTATATTAATTGTGCAGTGAACTCTAAATTTGATGCAGGGCCTGATGGCCGAGTAATCATGACAATAAACAAACGTGAAGTCCTTTGTTTTAGTACACCATTGTCATCTTCAATGCGTTGTAATAAACGATTCCTTCCCAGACCGGGTGATCTGATCCACGGTACCACAGGTTTCAGGTTCGAGTCCCGGAGTTGCCATAGATGTTTGTAGTGATTCGAAATCCACGTTAAAATGTAGGTCTCGGTCTGTTTACCCTCAGGTGCACAAGATGACCGTAGAGCGGCAAACCAAACAAACCTTAATTCTATGCTCTTATATTAAGATGAGGTCTTCTCTATATTGATACTCCGTAACGCCAGTTGGCAGATGCAAGTACACGGATATGCCTTTTTTTATTACTTTTATTTATTTATTTATTTATTTTAATTTTTTGGCTAATCTGATTTGACCCTTCAGAAAGCAGATGGCATGGACACCTCCCTATATACTAGGGAATAGCTCAAATCTTTACTGTTTACTGCCTATGTCTTCGTAAAGATCTTGATATGCTCATTTATGAATAAATTTTTTTTAAATTTGAAGTCAATTTATGTACAAAATGATACTTACAGTCATGTTTTTAAAAAAATTATCATTTTTTTTTCTTGTTCAAAATAAAGAGCACTGAATTATGGTCTTAAAAAGAACGCATTACTAATAAACAAGGGAGAGGCCTGAATGGCCGAGTGGCTAGCGCTCTGACGCTCGGTACCACAGGTTTCGGGTTCGAGTCCCGGCAGTGCCATGGATGTTTGTAGTGGTTCGGAATCCGCTTTAAGCCGTAGGTCGCGGTTCTAATAGGATCGTAGAGCGCTGCGGGAGCATTGTTACTCCGCGTCCGTATCTTCAAGTTACACACGCCCACTGGGTAATGCAAAGTGAGTAACGTCTGTGCAGCGCTTGCCTTAAGGCATCCAAGACCAAGCTGTCTAAGTGTTTGCCAGCTGCATTAGAACAAAAAAGAATAAATAAATAAATAAACAAGTAATGCTCTTAGAATAATTTCCATATTAATGTAAATGCCAAAAAAAAAAAAAAAAAACTCTACTGTTCGTAAAATGCATTGGTACCTCGATCTACGTCCGCTTTGGAATGAAGCCAACTTGCTATACGTCTAGTTTGGATGCAAAAAAAATTTATTTGGTATACGACCTTTGAGTCGGAAACACGGATGGAGGTCATAAAACGTTGCAGAGAAGTACCGTCTCCAACAAAACCCAAACAACGTATGAATAGCATTGTTTTTGTGGAACTACCAGACACTGTCGTATTTCTGAAACATCCTGAGCAGAAGGCAACTTCACAACTCGGTATACGTCCTGTTTGCAAGCGAAAATTTTGTTCAGTATACGTGGAAACACGGATAGATGTCATAAAACAAGGATGGGCAAACTACGGCCCGCCAGAAGGTTTTATCCGGCCCGCGGGTAGAATTTTAATTTGCCGGTCCAAGGCAAATTAAAAGAAATAAATATTTATATATTCATGTTATTTTTTTTCTTCCTTTTTTTTTAAACGACTTCTACGAAACATAAATCGTCGGAAATAGCAAGCACAGACAGCTTTCAATCGCTGTTAAAAATGGAAGTTCTTTGTTAGTTACAGCTGTAGATTGGCGCCAACAAGAGTTATCTCTTTCTCGAGGAGCAGACATATGAGAATCCAATATAGGTGAATTAGACCTCACATGTGGCAGACTGCGCATTTTAAGCTCCAGCCAGTGGCTTTTTCTTTTGGCGCGAGTTCTAATATTATTGATTGCAGACATATAGTATTATTGTGAATAGTGGGGAAATTATTAAAAGTATAGCGTAGCTAGTGCTTGTTTGGCTTATTCGTACAATATTTCAACCCCAAAATGGCTACTAAAAATGTAAACCGTGCGTGCCGTGCTTTTAATGATGAATGAACCTGGAAATATTTTTTGACAGTTGTTATTTCAGAAGTAGATTGACAGATCAGCCTTTAGCCTCGTTCCTTATAATCAGTACATCTCCCTTCGAAACTCAATATAAGGAACTTTTAAAAAGGAAATCGCAATTTCACTCATCTCATTAACATATTTAAGTTGTAATACTTGTATATTGTTTTTAAAATTTTAGAAAAATTTAATTTGGCCCGCCAAACTTTTTTTTTTGCCCATCCCTGTCATAAAATGTTGCAGAAAAATTGTTGTTTCAATTGAATTAATTAAAATAAAATTTTAATTATTGTTATCTTATCCCAAAAGTTATTTCATATTGTGTTAATTTTACCCTTTTTCTCAATTAATAACTTTTCATGTAGCAAAATATTCGCTCTTTTATTTGTCGATAAAAATACATTTTCTATTTCTACATTTCACAAAGAAAGAAAGAAATAATTGATTTACAGAAATGGGTTTTTGTACCTTTCAATACTGCTACTTCTTGCTCAGTGATGTTAAGAATTTTAATCGCTTTGCAGCGGAGCACAGAAATCGCTGTTTTTAATTAAAGGCATTCATTCAAGTGATAGATTTTAATTCCCCTTGCTTTCTATGATATGATCTTCATAGTTCTGTTTAATGTACACAATAAATCTGAAAAAAAAATTAATTATCTTTCATTAGTGGTAATAACATATTAACAATCGAGTTTTTTTTTAATCATAAAAACTTTTATTTTATTTATTTATTTTATAGATGATGAATTATTAAAAGTTGCAAATAGTTTGCGTTTTCCATATATGGCGATTTGGACTTTGTTTTTATGACTTTTCTTAATAATTAATGTTTAAATTTAATTCCCATTATATTAAAAATTGTTTTATCATAAACTAAACAATTTCCTTTTCGTATTATCCAGAATAACTGTCCACTTTAATAGTTAAATAAATAGTAGAAAAGTTTCATGTTTTCGTCTATAATTATACTTTCGTCAATTTTTAACTTTACATTTCGTCAATATGATTACTGTATTACCTGTAACCACTATTAAAAATTAAAAATTTTAACTGGACTTCTTCCGCTGCTATGACGTACTTCCTCTAAGGAAAGGCTTTGTGATTAAAATTCCTCTTTTTCTCATCTGTCCCTGAAATATCAGAGGTATGGTTGGGTTTTTCCTGCCTCACTCTAAACTTCTTTAACAAGCTTTAAAAAATCTTATGTACAAAAATGAACTCTTTGAGACCTACTTTCACTGCCAAACCACCCACTCAGCTTCGAAGTATTGACTCTCATGCTACATAACTTTTGCAAAACAGAAAAATCCTCTCACAAGAGCATTGTAAGAGCTTTTAAGATTGTAATATCTCGGCCTATATTAGACCTATAATGGCTTCAAGAAGAGGACCACCACTTTCAGATTCATTGGAACACTTTAATATTTTTGTTTACAAGCACTATATATATATATATATATATATATATATATATATATATATATATATATATATATATATATATATATATATATATATATAAGTCGGAGATTTTCAGAGTTATCGATTCTATGTCAAATCTAATTGCTTGGTTTGCGGCAGACCTTAATTATCGCACGTCGTGATACATGAAACCACAAGGGGTTCACTTTGAAAAACAGGCGAAAACTCCTGCCTATTCAGTCATAACATTTCTAGTCGACTCGTCGCAGAACTCTCTCCTCTGCACTAAAAAAAAATTCCTTTTAATACAATCCGTCCAGATGGGGGCTTCCCCCCTTCCCCTCACTTCTCTTTGGAGTAGACATTTCCCAGCTCGTGGTTTTTCACCCATCACAGTGGAACAACTCATGGTGTAGCCCATATTCAAACTGTAACTGACAAGACTATCGCCAATTTCATGAGGTCTCATCATCCATGATACCGAATATCTGCTATCAAATTTGAGTGGTAGGCTGTTCTCATGAGTACAAAACTCTAATTTCATGTAATATAACTACCCACAACACTGCTTGTCTGCTGTCAAATTTGAGTGATGGGTTAAATATTTGTCAAATTACATGCATGCCTCTCCCCTCGGAATGAAATGCAAAAATTCTTCCCTTGAAAACAAATGCTACAAGATCAAGAGCTGTTTTAGAATGTATTATAATTCGAGATTCATTTTATTTGCTGTACGTCAACATCAAAAGAGATCCTTCCCCAAGGAATTTTTTAAAAAATGTAAATTTTCAAACAACTTAAAATTTTAATGACTGATTAATAAAGATTTAGAGAGAGAGAGAATGCATAAAAACACATCAACAACAAAAAAAAACCAAAGAAGAAAAGTACAATAATATATATATATATATTGTACCTTATCTTTATATCTCCAGATAACGTTATTATTATTTTTTTTTGAAACTCTATAGCTGTGTTATACTGGGATTATTGTACATCAACTTAAATTCTTCATTTCCCTTCAATACGAAGTAGGGCATATTGATTCCCACATATATATTTATAACACGGCCCTCGAAAATACGTATTATGATGGATGCTATCCTCTCTAGGACATCCCAAAAAGTGTTTTAAATTCAAGTGAAACAACGCAAGAAATATCTATTCAATTCCGTGTAAATCCTCCACGTCCTATTGTAATCTGTATTTATGTTGCAGGCGCCCTCCGAATTCGAAATCCGCTACAACCCGATCCGTCACCAGGACCGGCTGGTGGTGTCCACCCTGGGACTGCGCTTCACTGCCGAGCCCCGCCACTTCTGGCACGGGGCGATGAAGCTCCGCTGTTCCGCCGTCATTTCTCAGGCTTACTCCATGAGCAGCGAGGAGATTATTGTGGGAGATAACGCCAAGGCGTCAGGTAATGCCCTTTTCTTGCTTGGTGGCGCCATCTGTGAGACATGATTTGAATTACTTATGATGAGCGGATTGTGCTTTAGATAAATGATAAATGTGTCAAGGGGCGTAGTGGCGCCATCTGTGAGACATGATTTGAATTTCTTATGATGAGTAGATTGTATTTTAGATAAATGATAAATGTGTGAATCAAGAAATATGTGTAATCCTTAGAGTAATATATACATAAATAATTTGTTTTTTAGATAAATTGTTTTAAATCCTACCTTTTTTTAAAAGCAATAATCTTTATTAAATTTAAGAAATGTCTTACTATGACGTCATAATATATAAATATATGTCTACAGTAATATTATCTGTGTTTTTTTGAAAAATAAAACAATCTTAAATTTTGAGAGTTGTGTCAACAACAACAAAAAAAAAACTGCCGTTCTTATCCGAATTCATCAGTTCGGGAATTTTAAAAAAAAGAATTATACTAAGGATGTTTGCGGCCATTTAATAAAATATGCAGTTGTGTCTTTTTACAGAAATTTTGAGTTTAAAATTTTCAGAATTTTAAATCATGAATTTATACAAAAAGGAGAAATTTAAAAGTATTCTGTTTTTCAAAGTTTAAAATTTTTATACAAAAGATATAAAGGGGATAATTTCCGTTTAATTGTCCTTTCTGAAATGGCAATAAAAGAGTAAAAAATTATTATAAAAAAAATTATAGTGTGAATATTTTTCTTGTATCGTAACAGTCAAATGACAGTTTATAATAATAAATGTTTAACTAAGTTGTAATATTTTTTCATTACACTGCATGATGCTTTGTGCAAATTTTGTTAAGACTGATATAAAATATAAGTTAAAAAAAATAATTAATTAATTGGGTATGATCTGATTTTAAAAATTTACACCATCTACGAAATATAAATTCATTTAGTATAGAAAAATTTATTTTATTTGATATATTTTGGAACTATGGAATTCTATATAAGGAATAAAAATTTCTTTCCTTACAAAATTTTAATTAAAAAAAACATGCAAATAAAGTAGGACTAATATATTATTTAATTAAATACTTGTGAAAACATTCCACAGATGGCAGCACTGCACTTTTATCTATTATATTTTTAGGTAATTTGATATTTTTAGATTATTTTTGATAATTTGCAATATTTACTCTTAGATATGTATTTCCAAGATTCGATAATATTTGTAAACTTTTTTGATACTTTTTTTAAAGTTTTATAGGATGTTAAATTCAATTTTGATTATGTGTAAGTAATAAAAAATTTATGGGATGTTATATGTAAATTAATCCTTTTTTCATTTATGTATTAGCTGTCGTTGGAGATGGCCCCGTTATAAGCGGCGGCAAGCCCAAATATCAGAAGGGCGACACAGTCGATGTTAATTGTACGTCCGCCAAATCGAATCCTCCAGCAGAACTCAAGTGGTACATCAATGACAAACCGGTAAAAAGTGTTGCTTTTAATAAGATTTTTGAAAAGTTATTCTTGTATTGAGTAAAACTTAATTTATTCACTTTAAAGGACTAGACATATGAATGTATTGCTCTTGTTTTAAATAAAAAACATTTTATAAATTTAGTAGGAAATTTATATTGTTCACAGCTAAAATATTATAATTTGTATTTCTTTTACAAAATTGAAATATTTTTTGCTTTTTATAGAAAATTACCACAAAAAGAATTTCTGAATTAATAATAAAATCATGTTATGTAACATTTTACTTATAATCATAGTATGTTTTTTTTTTTTTTGTAGGTTTCATATTATATCATCATAGCCTGAATTTTCCCTCTTTTTTAAATTTAAAAAAAAATCGACGTGTTCTTGTTTCCCATGATTGAAAAATTTAATAAAAATTTAAACGAGGTTTTAGATATCTTTTTTACGCCTTTAGTTTGAATTAACATCAACACTATACCCTCTTATCTACTTTGCTTTTATGAATATAGATGGCAGCCCTAAACCGACAGCAAATATTCCAAATGAGTCAAGAATATTTTTTACATCAATTTTCCAAAGAATTCTTCTATAAATAGCTAGCTATTAAATATTATTCAAACAGCATTATAAAAGAATCCTTAGAATCATAAGTTGTTAAATTTCTTTCCGTTCCTAGAGAAACATATTAATATTCAAACAAATGTTAAAGAAAAACATAAAGATCTTGTATAGTATCAAGAGTTTAAAGGGGGAGGGATTTGAAGGTGCAAATATCCTAGACGACACCTAGATGAATTCTTTACAAATTAGGAAGGCACCAAGAAAAGCTGTGGTCTTATTCTTATGATACTCTTTAAAAAACAGGAAAAATATCTACCTAATATTCTTCTTTCTACAAAGCACCTAACATTCCTACCTAATATTCTATTTTCAGGTATGTATAACAGCAAACACCAAAATGGTGAAAATCTTAATTTCTGTGTGTTAAGTATATAACGTTGTATATTTCTATTATTGTATATTGGTATGTATTAAACTCGTTTTCCTGTGCTGTAGGTCCGTGCGGAATTCCTGGTGCGCTACAAACCCGTGCGCTACCCGGACGGCCAGACGACGTCGATCCTGGGCCTGCGGTTTGCCGTGCGCACCGACCACTTCCTGAGGGACGAGATGCGGCTCAAGTGCACCGCCACCCTCTCCAAGGTCATCAACATGAGCAGCGAGGAGACCCTGGTCGGCAGCAGCCAGCAGAGCTCGGGCCTCCACATCTCCGAGAACACGGGAGCAGGTGCTCACTCTCTTTTTAGTTCTCTTTTCTAAACACAGATGGCAGCCCTAAAATTGTCTAAAACATTATGTTTTTAATAATAATAAACGAATACTACTTTGATAGCTCCTTTCCTTCATCAAATAAGCGAAACAAGCATCATTAAGTTATTATATTACCTTAAACTCGTAATTTCTTTGATTTCCATGTATGCTGCATCCTTCTCTTTTTATTTTGCTTTTCTAAATATAGATGGCAGCACTAATTGTCTAAAAACATTGCGTTTTTAATACGCTTTTATATTAGTTTCACCTGTATGTTTGTTTGTATGTACGTAACTGACTCTTTGGGCTCAATTTTGCCCTACTTTAAGCGAACCGATTTAATTTAAACGTTGTAGACTTGTTAAGGACCGACGACAATAAAATATTTTGATAAGTTTATTATGATTAGGATCGCCAGGATTAGTGATTAAGACACACAGCCTTTGAAAAGGTCATCTTGATCGGCGCATCTGTTTCTCCTCATACACACTATTTAAGCTGCAAAGAAACATTTACAGTCATCTTTCAGACATTCAAACCTACGTGGGACAGCGACACAACGGATAACGCGCCTGAATAGGAGATTTTCTGTTCGAATCCTGGCTGGCTCGACATATTCGCATTTAGCCTTTGTTTTACTCACAATTAAATCATTGTAAGAACCAGTCCTCCGTACCGAGACATCATTTAAATATTATAGTTTAAAAACATTAAACAACATGCTTTTAGAGTTAATCAAACTAAAAAAAAAAAAAATGAATAGTTTAAAAAAACTAAAAAGTAAAAAATAATTGTTAACATAAGAATAAAATGACTGACGAGAAAATGAATGTCTAAAAGCGTGGGGTGCTTTGAATGACATTTTTAAATAACTCTGCATTTTGAAACTAGTGAAAAATTTTAACGATTTATCGAAATGAACAGTTTTCATTTTCTCGTCAGTCATTTTATTCTGATGTTAACAATTTTTTTTTTTTTTTTTTTTTTTTTTTTAACTCTAAAAGCGTGTTTTTTAGTTTTTTTTTAGTTTAAACTTTTTATTTGATTTCTAAAAGCGTGTTTTTAAACTATAATATTTAAACGAGGTCTCGGTACGGAGGTTCTTACAGTAATTTAATTGTGAGTAAAGCAAAGGCTAAATGCGAATATGTCGAGCCAACCATTTCTCTAATCGTCAGTCGTAGGTTTGAATGTTTTTGCATCTTACATAGTGTGTATGAGGAGAAACAGATCTCCGGGGGGAATGATGCGCCGATCAAGATGACTTTTCAAACGTTGTGTATTTTAATCACTAATCTTGGCGATCCTAATCATGATGAGACAATAAAGTAATCAAAATATTTTAGTGTCGTCGGTCCTTGATAAGTCTACAACGTTTAAATTAAATCTGATCGCTTAAAGTAGGACAAAATCGTTTTTTTTTCAGTTTTTTTAAACTATTATTAATAATAATCGTACGGCTATTTTGATAGCTCTTTTCCTCCTGCAAATAAGTATAGAAAGAAACAAATTTTTATTTTTTCACCATAAACGAGAATTTCGTTGATTCCCATCCATCCTGCATCAAAACAAATAGTCTATTTGAGTGATGCAAAATTATAAAATGTTATGGATTATTATTGCTCTATGCTTTGAGTTACACAAGTTTGTACTTGTGATAAAATTGTTACCCTGAAACGCCTTATCTTTTCACAATCATATTTAATATGATTAACTATGATAAGTAATAATAATAATAATAAATCTTGATCGTATATGTAAATCAAAATAGTTTTAATTTTTAGTTTACTAAATGCATAATCCGGAACTTACTTTTAATACTGGAGAGCTAATGTACAGGTAAACAAACACATTTGGGCCAATCATACGATCAGACTATGGCATATTCATAATCTTTCTGCATTAAGTGCTTCTAGATAGATAAAAAAAAATCCTCTATAAATGTTAGTGCTGCAATCTTTCGTGAATTGAATTACATCCCCCATGTGTTAAAAATAAATTTCCTAAATGTTAGTGCTGCAATCTTATAGGAGGTAAATTACAAAATTTATTTCTAATATTCAGTGTGTATTTTATTTTTTAGCAAACATCGAAGACCATCAAAAAATAAACTATTATTATTTAACAAAATATTTTTAATTTATTTTAAGTGTTAATTGTTTATTATAATATTCATTTTATCTTTGATAACTCATAGTTAAAATGCTAAAGAAAAGATTTTATACGTCCAAGACGGAAAGTTTTTATGTTCAACAAAAGTACTTATAACAAAAGTGTAGAACTTATCTTGCCCAATTTTAGACTCGATTTCTGGGAACATTTTAAGTTTCATTTTCCTTAAGCAGTAACAATTATGGAAATTGTTGGAGATACGCATTATTGAGAATCAAATCCCCTTATTCTTATTAAAGACTTAGTTTCACTTTCGTTCTATTTTCTACAATGCGTCTATGCTGTAGTATTTCTTACGGGATACCCGGATTCAGTTCTGTTTGGCCACTTATGCACAATTTAATACATTTTCAATTGAACCAAGTGATTGTATATATCTTGAATTTAGTTGGATTATAATTACTATGCATTTATTCTCCTCACCACCATTCAGCAAAAATATTCCTCTTTCATTGCGGATCAATTCATCCGATGAAGGAGCGATAGTTTGAGTTCCAATTCCAGATAGCGAAAATTAAATCTGCAAATTCATCCTATATTTGTTTACATGACGATAGTTTGCTACTATACGATAAGACACTAAATAATGATGAGTTTGATATGCAACTATCAAACTAGCCATCATTTAAACACATCTAGGAAGAAATTGCAGATTCAAATTTCCTGCAAATAAATTCATCCGGTAAATGAGCGACAATTTGAATTTCAGTTCGAGTTCAGGAAAATTGAATGTTCACTGTGCTTGTATTATGATAAGTTTTCGATTAGGTCGTATCGATTTTTTATTTTTCGACTAGATCGTATGATATTGAATCTTCTGGTGGCAATTTACGAGATACTTTAGTAAATTAATAAAGTTTTCTCCTTCAAATGACAGACGATTTTCAATCCCAACAAATATATAAAGGTAAGAACTGAAAAAAAAAAAGTCTGTTACTTAATTTCAGAACATTTAGTGATTGTATACAAAAAAAATTATTTATGCATTCTGACAAAACCATGGAATAAATATACCCTAATATCGTTTTAACTACATTAAGAAAATACATAAATCTGCTGTCTCGATACAGAAATGCAAGGTTGCGAATTTTTATTTTACAGCCTCGATTTCTTAAGATTGATTTCGAATGATTAAAATTCTGGAACATTTCTGTCTGTCTATTAAGATTATCCGCATTATATCTTCGATTCTTATAATCGAATGATTAAGATTCTGGAGCATTCTACCTGTCATTTTGTCTGTCTGGAGCATTCTGTTTATCTATTAAGATTAGCTGCATTAATTCTTCTGGATCTTGTTCTTTTATCTTTAGATTTCATCGTATATGATTTAACGTTTTAGTTGCCCAAGGGTTCATTACTCAATATCCGGTAAGGAAAAAAAAAGTCGTAATCGAATCCAACTCAAAAACAAGTTAAAACAGCACAGAAACCTCATTTGGCGCGAAATCCTTCCCTCTGCGACGAAAACAGTCGCCAATATCCAGAATCTTCTATAATAATAAATGATAAATAATAAAAATTTACACGGATATTAATGCATTGTCATCCAGGAAGATTATGTGTATGCAAAATTTGGGTTCTATATTATTTCATGAAATAGGTTCGAGCATGTTGAAATTAAATGGAAATGTCATATATCACAATTTAATTGTGAAATTCAAACAATATTACAGCATTTATTTTCCTTGCTGTCAAAGCAATACATAACCTTTCCATTTAAAATAAATTTAAATTTCCTTTAAAATTGCTTCGTCTTTCTTGCAAATAAGTGAAATTAAGTATTTGTTGAACTATACTAGCAAAAGTAACCAACTTCAAATCTAGTTTACCTTAGAACAGGCGTGGCTTTTCTTTTGTCAGATAAATATTGCACCATTACCATGCATGTGATTATTATCTTACTCTGGCATATCAGAATGGATGAGTTTTTGAAAACTATTGTCTTATATGAATTTACGTTGTATGAAACAAAAAATAGTTTAGTCCCAAGGAAAAACCAATAAATATATCTATATATATATATATACTAGCAGAACTGTGGTTATCCAGTGGAACCAGTTGTCCTGCCAAAAAAGAAATGCATTGTAGAAAATTACATATCGCCACAATATTCTCCATGTTCCAATATATGTGCATACTCATTTTCATGGATATCGTTTGAATGGTCTATAAGATGAAATGCTGCAGCACTGGTGGTCCTCTGGTGGCAAGTAACAATATAATGGTTAGCGAATGAACCTATTTTCCATACTCTAATACATATTATGACCCATTTTCATAGCGATTGGTTGAACGGTATTGAAGTGGATAGACTGCACCACCATCTGGTGGCCACTTACAAAAAAGGGGATAGCATAAAAACATTAGCCATGTTTTGTCAAACACAGACAAAAAATTTAAAATCAGTCAAGTCGTTTAAGAGGAATTTAGTGGCAAACACGCGTACAGAAGAATTATATTGATTGCACCGTCACCTACCGAGTCCAATTGTGAATCTAAACCATCCAGGGACCCGCTCAAACACACACACAAAATTTCATCAAAATCGGTCCATCCGTTTAGGAGGAGTTCAGTGACAAACACATGTACAGAAGAATTTTATGTATAAAGATATTTATATAGGATGTTTTACTTATTCAGAGATTAAATTATTCTGTTTAAATAAAATAATATATAATCAATAATAAAATAATCATAATCATCAATAATAAAAATGAATTTTTATTTCCACTACAATTTCCATGGAATGGTTTTTTCTCCCAATTCTTGAGCCATTTTATGCAAGAGTTTCTTCTACAGCAACTATATATATATATATATGATGTCCGTAAATTAGTGGATTCCTTTTAATGTCCTGCAAAGAAAACTTAAGTGTATGTTCATTTATAATAGAGATCATGTGTAGGTTAAGTTATGGGAGAGTTATTAATATTATAATATACTGATATAATTAATAATTAAGGTTAATTATACTATTATCATTAATAGAGATTGTTTAAATTTTAATGAATATCGATAATTATCTACTTATTACCGCTAGAATGAACACTATTCTGCATAAATGTTTTCTGTAGATCTACAGAATAACACATATGCATCATTAAGAAGTGTGAGGAGAAGTTCTCAACACAACAATTTAAAGTTATTTAGTGGAGCAATATCTCTTATATGGTATATTAAAGACCCGCTTCCGCATTGAACTTAGCAAAATTTCAAAGGCATATCATTGTTGTTCTGTAGTTCATATGAACATTTTCAAACGTTAAAAAGCATTTGCAGCTTCCTTCTTATTGAAATCAAATAACTGATAGAGAATAGAAGCCTGTACAAACTACAAATAAAAACTCTCAAACAGACCCGGAGTTGTCTTTTAAGTAATTAACCATACTTTTGACAAACATTTTATGATTTTTTTAGGTAATTAAAAATATGACCAATAACAAATGGACTCTTTACATTTTACCTCTTATTTGAGATCCATATCTTAAGGTGACAAATTAAATAACCTTCCTAAGTGGAACATGTAGTGTTGCAAATGATTAACAAACCATTCCGATCATAGATTAGTAATTAAACAGAGTGTGTTCTATTCGAAAGGAACAGAAAATTGGAGCAAATATCTCCCATCCTTTTCGTGCTAGAATTGTCGCTGCATCGCCCCTTGGCTTCTTTTCCTCTGCGCGCATTTATTTAGAAAAAGTGAACATTATATGAAGCAATTCTGAAGTTCTCCCCCTCAAGGCATACATTTATTTAACTATGTGCTTTCTAAAGCTAAATAGATACACAAAGTGTTATTTTGTTTATAACTCTGTTCATTTTGTATGAAATAGAATAAAACAATAGGAAAAAAATTCACATTAATCATTTTGGGTGGAAAATAGTATACAAGAAAGTTTATTAATAGAACATAAATGCCAACTGTTCAGAAAAATTAAATTTACTTTTATTTACAGCTAAAAAAAAAAAAATGAACCATTTCTTTTGAAAATCTTTGTAGGGTAGTAGACCTTTTTTTCTCCCTTCGCGACAACAGCATAGAGTACTAATGGTCAAAGTAAAGATTGTTGGCATAGCTATCATTACTTATGTTAAACTACAAAATTCTGGATTACATGGCTAAAACTAATTTTAAATTATTTCAGTGTATTCCACAGTTGCAATATAATCTCATTTTTTCACATGCAAAAGTAATCAAAGTGACCAATCCCATACAAATGAATGGCAGAGTGACCATTAAAGTGTCCAGCCATCATGATACTCCTGACAGGGGACAGTGGTGATTATAAAAGTCGCTTGAAGTGCATGAGGATCGTGTTGGTCCTACATTGACAACCCCCATGCGGGGTCTATTTTGTTGCTACTCTATGTTTCTAATCTTAAAAATGTTATTTAAATGTTTGAATTTGCATCATTTAATATAACTGTACCTTTTTCTGTTTCAGTTATTAACAGAGGCAGCACAGTCGGATGTCTTCTGCAAACCCTGTTCGTCAGCACTTTCCTGGCCGCCCTCTTATAGCGCTCCCTCCGAACGACCGCCCTTGCTGCTCGAGGATCTCCACCTTGAAATCCACCAACCAAATTGAGCGTCCCACCCCCCTCCACCCCCGGAAAAAAAAGAGTGCACCACGGACTGCAGAGGATCGGTGCACTGCATGGTTGTGCACTGTCCCCATCGGCCTAGCGATTGGCGGATGAACGACTTGTATCATACATGGACCCAAATGTTCTGTCCTGGAGTCGCTTACATGCAAATGATATATAAATATATATATAAATACAACTAAAGTTTCTACTTATTGTGACTGGACTGAGTCACCTTTCCACAAACTGAAATCAATCCAAGTCAGAGGCACGTCGTTGTGACTTGAAAACGATGAGTACAATACTTTCGTAGCTGTGAAACATGCAGCAAGATTGTGTTGTTGCGGTTTGAAACGACGCCAAAAATTTCCAGCTACCCTTTGGCGAGGGCTGCTTAAGAAAAAGTAGCCAACTGGCGTTCATCGATATAGATATTCATTGGAAAGATCATCAGTTGTAAGGTGTTATTATTATTATTTTTTCTCCAAAATATACCAACTGAAATTATTACATTTGATATGGTGAATGAATGGTCATCAATTGAATATAAGAACAAGTGTATATTAATCGACAAGCATTGAAAAAAAAATCAGTTAATTATCGATCGTTAGCTGTCGCATCAATCTGAGAAAGTTGTTGAATAAGCTTATGTGAATTGATGGCCATGTGTTAGAAGAAAAGCCAGCCAATTTCTGTTTCAGCTAACGCCAACAAACGAACTTATCTTCAAATGGACGCCAAGTGAATTTTTCTTCTGGGACAGTGTGAATTTACTACTGAAAGTGTATATGCTGGAGAGGAAGCTATTTCAGATCTTATAATGAAACGAAACTAGATTCTATGTAGCTCGATTGTAATTTTTTTTTCTTTTTTTTTTTAATCTTTATTGTGCATGTTTGAAGTGAAAAAAAAAAAAGACTTTACGATGAATTTATAAGAACTGAAAAAACGCGACAAATATTTTCTCCCTAGCTTTAAAGTGAATGCACTCTGGTTATTGCATTTAGTTTGAGTTAATTATTTTTTATTGTGTTAATCGCCGTGATTTTTTTTTTAAAAAGAAAATAAATGATAATTTAATTATTTGGAATAATAAGAAAGTAATTTAATCCAGTGAGTAGATTTTAAATTGCATTTTATTTTAATTGAAATGCCGGGAATTTAATTCGAAAAAGCTACTGTTCTACGTATGAAATGCGATGCATGTTTTGATGGTGATTGTCTCTCTCTTTTGCAAGAATTTATTTCACAGTTCTGGCACTAGAGATTCTTTTTGATGATTTCAGCAATTTATGCTCGTAAAACTTTGTTTAAATTAACTCAGCGAATGTAATTCAGTTTCGTTATCATCTTTCGGTGCAGAATTTATTTAATGAAATAAGATTTAAATAAATTAAAATTATAAACAGGAATTAAACAACGTTTTAAATTCTATAAAATGCTTTTCTAACAACAAAATACTATTATTATGTAAGAAATACTTTTATCACTACTTACAAAATAGCAAATAACTTTAAAAACCATTAAAAAATATCCAATTATAAATTGTTTAAAATTCACTAATTGTTTTTTTTTTTTCTGAATGTATTTATTTAGAATTTAAATGAAAATATATTTTAAAATGAGAAACATATCAATGCAATATAAACTCAGGAAAAGGAATAGTTCTAAAATTTAAAAAAATATAATATAATTTAACAAAAGTTAATTTTTAAAAAAAAATTTTAATTTTACTGTGTAGAGAAATATTTCTCAAAACTACATATGTTTATTTTTTACATATGTGCATACATTTTTACTGTTCAATCTTTAAACAAAAGTTAAAGAACAATAAGTTAGAACATTTTAAATGTTCTAAATTAATATTCCCTCTGTAAGTTTTAGAACATATTATAACAACAACAAATTTAATATAAATAATATTATTAAAATATTTGTTATTAATTATAACAAGTTACAACAACACTTCGAATTTATGATATACATGTATTTGCGATATCAGTTATATAAAATAAAAAGTTTAGATGAATGAAAAAAACCGTTATTAGAATAATTAATAAATTAGATGAATAATTAATAATTATAAAATATAAATGAATAAAATTCAAAATCTGAACAAATTTCAGTTGAAGTGGGACCTGACCTATTTGGGAGCACACTAAATTCGTTGGTAAGCTTCCCACAGGATGATGTTTTGCTTTATGGATATGAGGAATCAAACAGGAATTTCCGTCTTCAGGCTTTATGATTCCGTTCACGTCTGTCATGTAATATTAAAACGTATTTCTATCTAATTCATCATACGTGTTTTGAAAGCATCATTCAAAGGTACACGAATGGTATTTGGCGAGACTTTCTGTTCTAAGGCCCATGAGTCCAAAAATGTTTAAATCAGGACAGTTGGTAGTTGTAATTTCAAACTGAATAGATAAGGCATCGTTAGAACCTTCAGCAAAAATATAGGTCATAATTTTCACATGAAGGCCTACATATTTTTTTGTCACTAAGATTTTTTTAACTCTATTTTCCAAATTTCCTTCGATCTACTCTTAATAAACAAAAGACCTTATTCCTTTTTTTCCAACAAAATAATTGTTTTCGATCCGTATTGTAAGGTGGCATTGTTACAGTAGATATGCATACCACTTTGCTTATAAAATGTTTTTCAAATTTATAGGGAGTTCGTCTTCATACAGCATTGGTATGGTAAAAAGTTTGATTTTAATTTAGTAAAACACTTTCATCAATTGGAACATATGCTGACAAATCTTTAAAAACCTTTACCTGATCTCACTTTTGGTAAGCAAAACTGAAGACTATTTAGATAACTTGATTTTCGTCTGTTGGGTCAAATTTAACGCTATAGAAGACACGCGCTTAAAATCTTGTATTCAATTTAATGTATCAAAAAGTGAAGATTTGGCAACGCCATTGGCAAAAAAAGTTGCAATCGATCCTGAACAATTCAAATGAACTTCTTAAAGTCAACCAGACTTTTTTAAACATCTGAAAAAGATTTAACCTTCGCTGAAATATTTTTGTGACGCATAAATTCTAGTGGCATTCAAATGATTTATCCAAAAATCAATTGAAATCTTACTAATTAATAGCTTCGTATTCCTACTTTTGCATGAATAGGATGATCCTTATTTGCAATCCTTTTGCATTTCTTCCACTAAAATTCTCCATTTCCTAAAAACAATGGGTTTATATTATACAAAGTGTCCTATATTAAAAACTATTGAAGATCTATTATTTTACAGTCAATGTCAATCATAAAATCAGGTTAATTACTAAATTATATACTTCACCCATTATTCAATGTTGCAACATGTATGTCATATTTTCGAACAGAAATGACGCAGGTGGAAGGTATATATATATAGGCTTAATGAAAATTTTCGAAATTAGAAGGGCTGCCAACAATGTGATTTCTATAAAACAAAAACTGCAAGAATAATGTTATGAATTTGATTTTTAATTAATGTTAGTCCAACAATTCTTGTGTTAGCGACTTCAGAATACTTGTTATGCATTATAGAATTATCATGTTTTGATAACATGGATTTATTAAAATTTTGTTTTGAGAATCACTTTGCAATACTTACAGTGGAAGTCCTTATCTTTTCTGTTCTGTACCAATCGTCGTTCTAGCCAATCTTTAACACTTTCTCTACCGGTCACGTGACGTTATTGATGAAATACCAGCACGTGGTATTTCCACGTCCTGGAATATCTGCAAACGTGGTAATATCCACGTTGATAGATGATATTGCCCGGCGGCCGTAGAAATGGGGTTTTCCCAGAAGGCGACTTACTTCTTATGACGAATAAGATTGAAAGTGGTAGTAAAACACGATTATGTATATCATACTGATTAAGTAATACGAAGGTCTTTACTGATGGAATAGTTTTACTACGTTTCAGAGCATAATAGGCATTAGAGGTAAAATAATCTAAATGCCACATTACGCGCTGGCGCGTGATGAGTAAAAATGCGAATGAAAATGTTTAATTTTTATAGAATACTTTATCACTAACAAATATTTAATTTAAATGCGTTATTATAAGTTGATTAAAATGATATTTTTACTGCAAAACCTTGAGGAGGAATGAATTCTTCTTCTCTGTCGTAACTAACATCTCTAGGGAACTCGCCCGAAAGCTCAGTCAACACATTTACAATTTCGCCATCGATTAGAGACTTATTAGATTACATTTTTTTCTTGTTTGGGAGTTTGAAGGCCCTACAAGACTATCATCTCTACAACCCATATTGCAAGATGTTTTTTGTTAATAAATAATTAAGCTATAAATTCGAAACCACATATCTTTACAACTAGTTTCTAATCTTTACTCCACGCCAATACCAGCAGACGCATCTAACGTATAGTGCCGATTGAAGCGAAAACGTAATGTTGAGTCACAGCTGTTCCCGCGCGTACGCGTGACTGGCACCAGAGATATCACTCCACACCACAAGCTGGCGTGTGATTGGCTCTTTAGCGTTCACGCCATATCGAGATCGGCAGCGAAAGTGTTAAATTCTGTTTCAGTAAATCATACCAGGTTAAAACTCTGGGCATGCTATTTGCGTTTCTTTGTCGATGTATTCAGCTATTATAGAAAAAAAAAAATCTTAAAATTGATCAACATGATTTAGAAACACGATTTATGATTGCACGAAATATGATTTAACATAATAAATCAATCTTAAAATTTAACAGGATTTAACCTAATAAATCAATTTTAATATTGATCAGCATGATTTAAAAACACGATTTATGATTACACGAAATATGATTTAACATAATAAATCAATCTTAAAACTGACCAACATGATTTAAGATGACACTAAACAGTAGAACTTTAAAAAAAAAAAGTCTCACGCAGACGTAGTAAGTACCATCTGGGTTGCCAGATTAATATTATTAATTCAAACAAAAATAACAAAGAATCACGATAGTGTTTAGCCAAATTATTTGTTCTAGTGAAACTATAAAATAAATTTATTTTTACATTTTATGTATCTATTTCCTCAGTAAGACTCAGAAACCATAAATTTTGTATAATTTTGGAAATAAAAACCAAGAATCAGAGAGCCTGGTGGTGAAAACTCAAACATTAGCAGTCCTGAGAAAAAGAAGCACATGAATATATATTAAACAGACAGATCCTTTTTATTTTGTCCTATCATTTTATTACCTTATAATGATGCTTTATAATAATGATGAATTGATGAAACAGATCGACTATCAACATTTTAAATTCCTTTGATTGAAAAAATAATTATAAAATTATCATCACAGAAATTACTGTATATAAAAAATGTATTTAATTTTAATTAGAAGAACCAAAGATTTAAAAGTCACTTTGTGTAAAAAAAAATGTGATTATTCTAGTCATTAGATAAATGATATATAAATTGCAATATTTGTAAGCATATTGATTAAATGATAAATCAAGCTAAATTGTGATAGCTAAAGTTATCTGATTGATATAACCTTCAATTTCACTAATTTATTCATTAAATGATTGAAAGTAAGGAATAATTTCTGTTGTAATTTTTGCATTGCTATCAATATTCACTGAAAAATATATCTAGTTCTATATTATGATTTTTTTTATATAATATTGTCACAAAAGGTTTTAAATTTTTTATTATATGCTTAAAACACTGGTGGTATATTGTTCTTCATAAATATTTGTCCAATTTATTCCTTAGTGTTATATTCCATTGTTTATTGTGAGAAATCTGTATTTTATTTGTAATAGGGCAAGGATGAATTTGTTCTTTTGTATGGCATCCCAACAGACTATCGAACCTAGTTATCGCAACGCATGTATTAGTTGTGTTTCAAGTGTAAAATATTTTTGAATATATGATGGTGTATTAAAATCTGATTTAACCAATGCAGCTTTAAGATGTTCATTCGATTCACTTTTCAATATTGTGTTTGAAAATAAAGTATTATTTTACCATTTAGTCCGATTTGACTTTTTTTTTTTTTTTTTTTTTATCCTACAGTTAAATTGTTTTTAATTTTTCCAAATTGTGCAAATATTTAACAATGAGTTTGCAATTAGAGATTATAATGACACTAGCGGACCTGACAATGATTCTCTATTGCTGAATCTGAGAATGGAGCCTGTTGGCCGAGTGACTAGCGCTGGGTGCCATGCGGTGCAATGGAAGTTTAGTGGTTCGAAATCCACTTTAAGTCATAGATCCCTGCCTAATATGTGTGTTGGGCGTAGGGCTGACAATCATTGGCCAGTAAAAACAAAAACATCTCTTTGTCTTGCGCGATTGATGATGACGATGAATATATATATATTGTTACTACTAATCCTCCTGGTGTAGGAAAACCTACAACAGGTCCAATAGACCCGTTGAAGGCGACTGGTCTATGGCTAAGGGTAATATGCAGCTTCACTTTAGCGAGGAACCACGAAGGCTGAAGACTGACTCAACCTCAAGACAAAGCTCTTACGATCCTATGAGACCGGGACCTACAGTTTAATATGGATTCCGAACCACTACAAACATCTATGACACCGCCGGGACTCGAACCCGTGCGGCACCAAGCGCCAGACACTCGGCCATTCAGGCCCACAGATATATAAGAATTAAATAAATACAATTCAAGCTGTATATTGATTCATTTGTTCAATTAAAATCACATTAAATTATTTGGCTGAACGTGATAATCCAATTTTGTGGCATTTCGTTTATTCACTTTTAGTTTTCAATGTCTCGGGACAAAATGGGTTTTTTAACAGCAGTGAAATGGGAAAATAAATTTAAAAAATGGAAGTAGCACTTCACTTAACACTATAAAAGCAACAGAGCTATGTCTCGTATTTCATTCAAACCACTCTCAATAATAAAAACAAATTGTGAAATTTCCAGCGAAATCGGTGGAGTTGTTTTGGAATCTATAATGTCCTTGCTTTCTATTTATATAGATAAAAAAGCGCTTACCTATCGGTTTTTGTTCAAACCAATTTTGTTCTAAACACTCTTGGTAACAAGAACAAATTGTGCGGTTTTCAGCAAAATCAGTTGAGTAGTTTTTTAATTTACAGGGCACACACATACAAGCATTGCCTTTTATTTATTTATTTATTTATTTATTTATATATATATATGTAGACTTCAGCCGCTTCCAATAGATTCATCCCGGTCGAGTCCACAGTTTTTGTAGACTTCTCTACCAGTCTAACAATGGCTGGACTTTTGCAGTGGGTGTATCATTGACAGACACAATGAAGTAATGCGATGTTTCTTTAAATAAAGCCATTTAATTAAACGCTATTTTACAATGATATTTACATTAGTTATTAATTAAGTGCTAAACATATTCTCTCGCTGCTTGACGCAGCCTGCCCCAATTCGCTCCTCTCTCGTTGCCCGCCAGCATTCTACTTCCTTTATTTATCTACGGGGATCTGTGCCCCTTCTCCAGGGGTCAGAGTTCAAAGTTGAATACTCCCCCACATTGTAAACAGGCCCTGTCAAAGACAAGCAACCGTGATGTGTCGCCGCCTGCTGATTACCACACAAACAAATCCTACATATATATATATATATAATATTAATTGCGTCGAGGACCAGGTCGTATTGGCCATGTCCCTGTGAGTAGCCCAAAGTGGGTTGCACCTACCAACGCTGTGACTCATTAAGCACTACCTAGGAGGCAAAGTGGGTTGTACACCAAGCACCAGAACGCTAGTTACTCGACCATCAGGCCCCACCGTTTTATTTATACGTATAGCTAAAAGCAACAAAGCTACCCATTGGATTTCCTTTAGACATTCCTCCTATAAGAATAGCTTTTGAGTCTTTAGGATTTACACATACGAGAACTGCCTTTTATTGTTGAAAGATCTCTCATCGTTTAAAAAAAAAAAAAAAAAAAAAAAAAAAACGAAGTAAAATATTCTTAAAATCACCAATTATTTATTATGAATAATATTTGTGTAATTTTAGTCTCGAAATAAATCAGAAATATTTAAAAAACAAAAATTTGCCATGACGGTAAACAAAATATCAAAATGTGAGCTATCTAATAAAAGCATTAATATTCGAGATTATTCTTAAATAGAAGGAATTGCCTTAAACGTTACTTCATCGACCAATATTTGAAAAAAAAAAATTTAATTCTTAATCAATTATTATTCCTATTTTACAAAAAAAAATTGAATACAATGATATTGAATAATTACTAACAAATAAATAAAGTACTCGTACCAATAATATCTTTTATATTACTATTAAAAATATTTTTAAATACCTTTCATCATCATCATTGGCGCAACATCCACACGATGGGCTAAGGTCATCTGATTATTGGCAGAATTTTCTTTTTAAGGAAAAGGGTTTGCCACCCCTATGTCAATCACAATCAAATGAGACCTGAACCTAAGGTTTAAAGTGGACCACTGCAAACATCCATGGCACCGCCGGAACTTGGATCCGAAACCTGTGGCACAGAGAGCCACAGCGCTAGTCACTCGGCCAGCAGGCCCCTTAAATACCTTTAGTCCACAAAAATTAATTACAAGAAATCCAACAGCTCATGCAAAATGTTTAAAAAAAAAAAACAATTTTCGTAATTTCGAAATATATTGAGAATTTTTATATTACTATTAAAAAAAATTTTTAAATACTTTTAGCGTACAAAAATCTTAAAATAATAGAAATCCAACAGTTAATGTAAAGTTTAAAAAAAAAAAAAAAAAAATTTTTTTTTCGTAATTTCGGAATATATTGAGAATTTTTTTTTTTTTTCTTATGTAGCTGGCAAACACAAAAAAATCTCTAAATATTAAAAAAAAATTTTAATACTTTTAGTCTACAAAAATATTAAGATACTAGAAATCCAACAGTTAATGTAAAATATTAAAAAAAAAAAAAAAAAAAAAAATTATAACCTATTCTTAATTTCGGAATATATTGAGAACTTTTATATTACTATCAAAAAAAATTTTTAAATACCTTTAGTCTAAAAAAATATTAATATACTAGAAATGTAAAAGTTAAGGCAAAATATTAAAAAAAAAAAAAAAAATAATTACAACAACAACACAACAAATTTGTAATTTTGAAATATATTGAGAACTTTTATATTACTATTAAAAAATTTTTAAATACTTTTAACATACCAAAATATTAAAATAGAATTCCGACAGTTAATGCGAAATATTAAAAAAAAAAAAAATTCGTAATTTGAGAACTTTTATATTACTATTAAAAATATTTAAAAATAATATTAAATATTTTTTATATAAAAATATTTTTTAAATATTTTTTTTTATTTAAAACTTTTTTTTAAATAATTTTAATATTTTTAAATTTATTAAATTTTTTTATTAAAAATATTTTAATGTTATACTTTTATTCTACAAAAATATTAAAATAATAAAAATCCAAAAGTTACTACAAAATATTTTTTACAAAAAAGTAATTTTTGTAATTTTGGAATATATTGAGAACTTTTATATTACTATTAAAAAAATTTAAATACCTTTAACCTAAAAAAATATTAAAATAATAAAAATCCAACAGTTAATGCAAAATACTAAAAAAATAAATAAATAAATAAATAAAAAATTTACAACAAACAACAACAAATTTGCAATTTCGGAATATATTTGTTGTTGTCGTGTCCCTCATGAAAGGAGGGGAGAGGGGTGAAGCTTATGTTCTAATGGAACACTCGTAGGTAGAAGTCTGACTTCTGCTCTTACAGTCATAGGAGGCCGGGACCTACGGCTTAAGGTGGATTCCGAACCATCCATGGCACCACCGGGACTCGAACCCAAAACCTGTGCCACCAAGCGATAGACACTCGGCCATTCAGGCCCTTTGGAATATATTGAGAACTTTTATGTTACTATTAAAAAAAAAAATTACAACAACAAATTCGTAATTTCGGAATATATTGAGAACTTTTATATTACCACTAAAAAAAAATTTAAATAATCTACAAAAATAATAATAGTAGAAATAGTAAAATACTAGAAATCCAACAGTTAATACAAAATATTTAAGCAAAAACAATTTTCATAGTTTTGGCATATATATTGAGAACTTTCAAAATCAATTTAATCAAAATGTATTATAACAAAGCGTATTATCATAAGCAGAGATTTTATTACGTATAAACAAACCAATTTCTTCCATCCTTTCTTTTACATTCTTTATTAAATATATATCCATACTATTATTCAAATAGATTGGAATATTAAATTTTATGATTCTAAAGATTGCGAAACGTACAATCAAATTGTCTGCTTAATGAGAATATTTCATCAACTAAAAATTCATTCAAAATATTCATAATTAAAATCTTTAATGCGTAAAAGATGCATTACTAGAAGTTTGAGGGTTCTTAGGAAGGTTTACTATTAGAATTTAAAACCGTCTAAATCGAACGAGAAAAATGAAAACAATAGAAATTATACATTTATACATAAAACAAACCAGGCATAGAATATGCTTTTAATAGGAACCATTTTAATTGAAAATGATATAATAACAAATTGCAATTAATGTAACTGAATTTTCATCAGTTCTGACGTCATCTTTCTTTACAACAAACGTATTTGTTTAAAAATTAGAGAAAAAGAAACCATGATATATTATGAGAAATGTGGTTTTATGCACAAGCTCAAATAATTTCGAGTTTAGCACAACAATCTATAAAAGCAAGTTAAAATAGATTATATCATAAAGTTTAAAAATCATAATAAATAAAACATATACATTAAAAATAACTTTTATGTTCAGGTATTTTGCTTACACTTTATTCCTGTAATGCAGAAATTAAAATCTTCTAATTAAACATCCTTTATATTTTCAATACAAATAATTTAAACGCAATAAAATGCAAGTTACACAATTCCTTGTAAGCAGAATAAACGCCACCAGAACAAAGATTTCTTTTTAATGGGCAATAAATATTCTGTTTTCTTTTTAAGGAAGTAAATCAAAACTTCCTATTAAACGATAACATAGTAATTTTTTTTTCAGGGAAATCAATCACATGTATACACATTGTCTTGAGGAAGGTTAAATGAAAGACATTTTTACCAATGTTTAAATGTCAGACATTTTATACAAAAACATGTATATTTTTTGAACAATAGAAAAAGGGTCCAGAGTATTAAAAAGATTACGAAACGAAAAAGAAAAAAACTCAATAAGGAACAAGTTTATACAAAAAAAAAAAAAGTTACGATGAATCTAAAAATAAAGGGCAGGAAATGAAATCTCGATTAGTACACCCTTTCCGTGTATAAGACATGACATAAAGCAGGTAGGCTTCTGCAATGGAACTTGGCGAGTATTTGGCGATCGTTGCCAAGGTTACACAGCGCTAAAGGTTAATTTTACACCCGCTGCTTTTCGTGTGGTTTTAGTTACCGGCGTTTGTGTGTTGTGAGCAAATGGCGTTTTTCGAGCGCTTTGTTGACTTCTCTAATGATTCAGTGAAGCTAGAATGTTTTCGTTTCTTCGATTTAAATGAAAAACAATATCTGGATGCAAGTGATTTCACTCGATTGATCGAATGTTTGTTAAACCACAATTCTGCCACACTCACCGAATCCATCGCTAATGATTTGTTCGTTTCATTCGATCTTGATGCCGATAAAAAAATTAATGAACATGAATTCGAAAATGTGTGGCATAATTGGATCAAGCCACTAATACAACCTGTTACTTCATTTCTAATTATCGATGTACAAAATGACTTTATAGATGGTTCTTTGGCGCTAAAAAACTGCCCAGCAAAGCAAGATGGCAGCGAAATTGTTCCCTTAATAAACGAATTGATAAATGATATAAAATTCGATGTTCTGGCTTATTCTTTGGACCAACATCCTGCAGATCATATATCTTTTTTTGAGAATTTTCAACTTCACAAATTGAGTGAAGATAACAAAAAAAATGGTGAAGATTTCAAACTATTCGACACAGTTTCTTTTCACGGACCACCACAGTTCAAGCAAATTCTGTGGCCAACACATTGTGTTGCGGGAACATGGGGAGAACAATTCCACCCAAATCTGAAAGTACCGGAAGGTTCCATCATAATCCACAAGGGAACAGATCCAAAAATTGACAGTTACTCTGCATTTCGGGATAACATCAAGTCATCGATAACAGAACTTCACCAGAGACTGCAAGAAAGACAAGTAACTCATGTGTTTGTCTGTGGATTAGCTTATGACCATTGTGTGTATTCTACAGCATTAGATGCTCTAGATTTAGGATATGCCACAGTCGTCATAGAAGATGCATGCCGTGGTACAGATGTGGAAAGTATCAAAAGAGTACAAAATATTTTGAAATCCAACAACTGCGTTTTAGCAAAACTTCCAGAAATAGAGAAATTTGTCAATGGAAAGGATATCAGGATTGAATTTGCTATGACTTTAGCAAAACTGAATCAACGAAATTCATTAATAATGTAATATTGGCACAAAATTTGTTTAAAAAAGTTTATTTAGATTGTTAAATTATTTATTTTTCTATTAGTTAAGATAAAATTTTCAAATTGAACTTAAATATATGAACTTAAAATGATCAATGTATCTTTTTTTATTATAAAAATATATTTTCCCTTTAATAATCAATTTAAAAGTAATACCAAATGACCTTGTAATTCTGATAAGTTTTTATTAACTTTATTTCAGTTATTTCTTTAATTTTATTTTAATAAGATAGCAATAAAAAAAATTCTGTCTATTATTAAAATAAATACCAGTATTATTTTCTTGCTTCCTAGTTTAATGATCAAAATGAATCTGAAAGTATCAGTACCTTATTATTTAAAAGAAATTTACAAAACATAACGAATATTTTCTATTGTTATACCCATTGTTTTCTTTTTTAAATATTTATGGTTAATTTTTTAATAAAGAAGTTAAATAACTTTTTTGTTTGATCATTTCTTATCTTCAGTACAAATCATTTCTATATTCTATTTAAATAAAATTTAAAAAAAATGTTTCTTAAATTGTTTACAATTTAGGATAAGATATATATTTGTAAACATCAACACATAAATGCCCTATGGATTGAATATTTTTAATATTTTGCATAAAAAAATTAAGAACTAATACAAAAACCTACAGTGATTGTTTAAAGAATTACTATTATTATAAATGAACCTATATTTTACATTTTGCCATTGTCATTTTAAGTCAAAATGTATTGCTGGCGAAAGAAAAACAACTTATAATAAAATTTACTAAAAAAAGTCAGTTTTTTTCAGTAAATAAATTTACATTGAAACGGTATTAAAACATTATAAAATGCTAAATAAAAATTTACAATAGCATATCATTATATGCATGAACTAGCATTTAACAATTAAAAACAACAGAATATAAAATTTTATATTCTGTTACTGTTATGTTCTGTTCTTCACATACTTTCTCAATGAAGATATTTTATTTTTTTACATATATTTTATTAATCTTACATCTTTCAAGTACAGTCTTTTTTTTTAATCATTCAGTAGAAATACTAGATATTTTTTTCCTATCATTGAAGTTCGCATTTTTATATTTTCTATCAACCAATTTACATATGAGTATTTTTCCTCACAAATTGAATCGTCATGTCCCTGTGTTTTCGTCATTCTCTTAAAATGAAGATAGTTAAAGAAACAAATAGAAAAATGGTAATGCATATTAGAGAAATGTGGATGATTGATTTTTCCTTTTTAAACAACTGACCCACCTTTAAGAATAGAAAATAAAAACTTTTTTTTTCCCACTAGAAAAATTAAGTCTTTCTATAAATCAATTTCCAGGAACATAATAAATTATGAGTAAATTTATTTCTAAAATTAAGCAACATTTAATTAAGAGTCTGATAATCTTATGAATTAATTCCTTTTTAATAGCAATTCAGTTTTTATTATTAAAGGAATATAACGATTACTTCAGTAAACCAAAAAAATACCTGCATTCATGGTAAAAAAGAAAATTTTTAAATAAACCAACTAGTAATTTTTTCCTTTCCCCTTTGCATATTTCCCATGGATTTTCTAACTTTGTGAAGAAAAATTAATTGCGAGTAAAAATTAATGCAAATCTATTCATAGTAAAATTAACAAGTACACAATTTAAATTAAGCTTTAAATCTCACTGAGATATTTCACCTTTGATATTAATAAATAATTAAACTGCAGCATGTATATAACAAATAAAATAAATTATTTAAAACAAAAATAAGATCTCATACAATATTTCGCTTTTCAGAAATAATAAACATATCTCTCTCTATATATACACACACACACACATTATGCATCAACAGTTTTTGTTTCTTCTTATATTCTTTCATTTCCTGAGGATTTAGTTCTACATATATATACCAGAGCTATAAGAAAATTACACCTGTTATACATAAATTTTCATGCATTATGTAGATATGTGTGTATATATGTATATACACACATATGTATATATATATATATATACACAGAGAGAGATATTATAATAGAGTAAGGTCCCTTCTTATGCAGATATGTTCTACAGAAAAGCAAATATAAAAAAAAAATTACCAAATTTTATTTACGTCAAAAATTCGTGGATGCATTCAGAATCTTCCCAAAATCAAAACAATATTTTAAAATTTACCTAAAAACACATTAAAGTCTTCAGAAATTAAAAAAAATATATATATAATGTTTAATAAATTTCATTGAAAATCCGATATAAATTCACATAAAAAAACAGAATTATGTAATAACTTATTGTTGGTATGTGTGCATCATATACAAGGAGAGAGCATGAATTGCAAAAGCTCTCTCTTAGAACATAAATATGTCTCCTGCCTTGCATTTGTGAGAGCACAACAAATTCAAATGCAGCAAACATAGCTTTTTTTTTTTATAAATACCTTTTTATTTTTTAAATAATAATAAAAAAAAAGATATTTTTACTTAAATGTGTTTGATTTTTTATGATTTTAAATAATAAAAACTTAAAAGTTAAACAAAAGTTGTATTTAAACAACTTTTATTAGAAATTAGAAATTTTATATTTATTTGCATCCATATTGAAATTTTGTATATTATTCAGTGCAATTCTCAGATTGTAAAATATGAATGTGAGTGAAAAGTTTGGCCATTTACAATGATTTTAATAAATGTTTTAAAGCTGTTATATAAATACTCCAAGTTTCCTTGAAGTAAATTACCTTTAACTGAATCATCATTATAAATCATGATTTGCAATTAAAATAATTTTATATATCTCAATTAATCAACAAAACAAAAATGAAAGAAATGAGAACAAAAAAAAAATATTTTTCTACAGATTTCTTTTTAAAATTTTATTTTAAATCTATGAAGCCATAAAGACTTAAAACTTGTTTTTTATAACTTAAGAAAATTGTTAATATGACCAAAGCAAGTCATAATTTTTGAAAACAATCGTCAAGATTTTACAGGTCAACAGTAATTTTTATATTTGTTTGAAAACTCTTTTTAAATATAATTTCATCATTAATAATAAATATTAAACATTTGATTATTTTGTATAAAGAAATATATTTTATGTATATGAAATATAAATAAATAAATAAAGTTTTTATAAAACATACTTATTATAAGAAAAAAGAAAAACTTTATTTGCATTAATATTATAAATTACATTATTGTTGTTAAACAATATCTTCTAAGCTTTGATGCATTAGAAGTATCAAAAGACATTTTTATTACATTAGTTGATAGTTTTATATAGCAACCATGTTATATCAATAATGCTGTTTTTATTGAAAGCTTTGTTTCAATTTTTTTTTCAGAAATTAAAAATGGCAACTATCCTATTTTTTAATAATATAATATTTAATCTATTTATTTTGTCTCCATGTAATGGCAATCAGGAATGTTCAAATTTGAACAATGTCAGTCAGCCAATTATATGGTACTTACATGTTATATTTTCATGTAAAACAAAAATTCTGTATGAACAAATTTATGTTAATGCATATAAAACACCCCCAAATATAACTTTTGTAATGTTCAATAAATTAAAAATCATACTACAAACAGGAATTATGTAGATTTTGTCCGACCATGGATCATAAGGAATGGCAAACATCTGGTTTAACAGCAGAATCAGATGAGTCAATGATTTGTTAGGGGTCTAGTCACATAGATGTCGAGCAAAGAAGTTTTAAAAAAAAATTATAACAGTTGGTATGGAATTTTTCTCATCTAGTATTTCTTTTAATATCATGTAATTTGAATTATTAAAAACTAAAACCCCCTAAACCACATTTCTTCCCTGTGATGTCATTCTTTTTGAACCAGCCTGACTTAGCATCTAGTGCAGGTGTGGCCAACCCAAATGATCTTTCGAGCCACTTTGGGAATGCATCCAAACTCCGTGGGCAGCATATAAAATTATATCTCCCACTATGAGATTTAAGCCCACTATAGATATTTTTTTGGAGTGAAAAATCAAAACAATGATTTATTATTATTATTGTGCTTACTATTTTTCATACATGTAAACTTAAATATAATAATGATACTAAACGCACATTGTAAAGAAATACATAACACTAGAAATAAAATATAAAAATATAAATGAAATCATTAAAAAATATTTATTTTACTAGTGCAATATTTGTTTCTCCACTCTTTCACTTAGCTTTTGCAAATCAATGCTCCCACATAATGAGCTGGCCGAATATAATTTAATTATTCTGTGAACTCATAAATAAAACAGGCTATATCTGTCCTATATTTGTAGGAATATTATTTTAAAATCAAAGTTAATTTTTCTCATAATTTCGGCACTTAATTTTTGAATATATGGATACACACATAATGTATTTTTTTGAAACATTGGTTTTCCCTCCTTTGGCCATTATAATATAAACATATTTTGTAGAAGTGTGATAAATCTCACAGGCCAGAAAAATGATCAAGCTGGGCCATGGGTTGCCCACCCCTATTCTAGTCTACTTTCCCCATTAGCAGGCAGTCAATGTACATACAAATAATAAATAATAACTGCATGAGATCATAAGAAATAATTTGTCAATTTAAATATGCAAGATAATTTTAAATTGAAAAATAATTTTCTAATCAAAGTATTTTAATTGGAAATTGAGATACTTTTTATGATTCATTTTCATCTCATAATTAGAATTTATAAAAATCAGTATAAGTGCTTCTTAAAGCACTTGATTTTAAATACATGAACTTCCAATGCCCTTAAATTTTTAATATTAATCAAGAGAATATTAAGTGTAAAAAACTGTTTTAGAATGGTTAGTTAATAAAAGATTGAAAATGAGTGATATGTTAAAATACTATTCATTAAAATAAGGAAATACAACAAAAATTATACATGCTGCATTTATAATTAAGTTTATTTTGTGTATAAACAACAAAATTAATTCACTTCTTTTCCATCTAAATTATTTTGTATATTTTTCATGCAAATATTACAAAATTGATGAAAGAGTAATACATTTTTATTCAAATTCATCAAAATATACAAAATGAAACAAAAAAAATTTTGAGTAGAAACAGGATAATAAATAATTCAATTACCTATTCAGATCTAATTTTTCTGATACATGATTGGACAAGTTCCAGACTTATCTATGGTAAATATAAAAAAAGTCTACTTTTAAATGCACAGAAAATTTTTGTAATATGCATGTGACTAAAGTGTTTAAATAATGAGCTAGCCATAATGACATGTCAAAATTACTTATAAACATTGTGCTAACTAAACATAATGAGTGTTTCCAAATGGTTATCAAAGCACACAAATATATAAAATTTGACACAAACCATATAAAATACAGTTTCACAAAAGACAAGCTTTCCAATTACTGCTGCGCTGCCATGGGGGGTGCCATGTAAGATGTGTAGTTGATAATTTTGTAGCAAAGGTTTTTCAGAGTGATGTTACGTCCGGGTGTGTTTGCGAATGCTTCCAGAAAGATTTTCATTTCATGAAAAACATTTCTACAAAGAAAAGTGTGAAAAAGAGATCATTTTGATGTTACATGAAAAAAATAATACATATGCGGAGTGTTAATACATAGTCTACAATTTTTTTTCTAATCTAATTATAATCTTAAATTATTTATATCTAATGAATAAATGCCAATATTAATATCCTTCTGAATATTAATGTCAATGATTTATTAAAAACAACATAAAAATTTAAGTACAAAGTTTTTTTTATTACAATAATTTTAGTTAATGTTGTATTATTTCCTGTCTATAACCTATAAATAAAATATGAAGATGTATCTTAATGCAGATTATAGGGCTGCCACAAATAACTTTGTTCAGAACTGGGTAAAAAAGAATTTCTAAAAATGTATCGAATAAAAGCTATTTTTTCAGTCCAAATATAAAAGATAGAATTTTTTTGTACTAACTGATTTTTTATTATATTAATCAAATATTTACATTCCTATAGTAAATATTTTACGAGTTGCCAGTTTACTAATGAATTATTACTATTATTGCATTCTTGTAAGCTTTTTGTTTCTACTTCCACAGCATTTCAGACAATATGTTATTTTATATAAATTTTGTTAAAGATGATTTTCCCCATCTTTAACATACAATATGCAAGTTAAAAATTGTTTTTGTTGCAAAAAATTTGTAAAGTTTGAAAAATATTAAAATTGTGAAAAATCGAATTTTGTGATTTTTTAGAAAAATTACACATTAAAAATTTATTTATAAAATTAAATTATGGTAAACAAACAACATTTGTAAATAAATAACTACATTTGTGCAAAAGTTTGTCTATTGAAAAAAAAATGAATAATTAGATTTTTGTGAAAAATTAAATAGCCTTTAATAAGAAATATGTCCATTTCTAGCTATAATGCATAAGCAACATTGACTTTCAATCTTGTCAGACAATTGTATTAAAAAGAAAGACTACATGCAATCCTTGTTCTAACTTGTTTATAACCTCCTCAGAGGAGAATTAAAAGAAAAAAAAACTTTTCTTCCCAAGATAGTCTCAAAGATATTCTAAGATTAAGGTCAAATGGTATTTCTTTCACTATGAATTCAAGATATCATGGACAAGCCATCCAGTTATTCATCAACACATGGATCTAGGATCTTGTCGAGATCTGATATCTCACAGCAGTCATGGTTCATGGATGGAACACACAGTGAGACCACCAAAAAAGATTCCTTCTCTATAATAATGTCTTTGCATTATGTTAAATTGTTTTATATTTGGTGCCTCCAAATCAATACATGACCAGAATCACTCTCCAAAGTATTTCTGAATTGGTTTGTGTTGGCTGCTGCAGGTAATAAGTTCTCTTGCTCAACGTAAATAGACACTGCTCTGCCACTGGCTTAAAGCGATATGAGAAGTCATCTTGCAGCCTTTAATTCTGAATGCATCTTTGTATTGTAATAGCAGATATTATTACACCTGTTGTGCATAATGATCTTGAGGTACAGAAGCGTTCCTTCTCCTTCAGATCAAAAGAACTAGAAAGCAACATGTGATTGACTTAGAACAGGTCTTCTTAAAATTAACTTTATATTGGAACTGATCTCTAGGTTTTGAAAATATTAAGACCTGTAGTATAATCTTGTGATGTCATGTCATTCCATCTGATCACCTCCCATTTTAAAAAATTGGATAAATTACCACTCCAAGGTATATATATATATATATATATATATATATATATATATATATATATATATATATATATATATATATATATATATACCTTTGTACTAACAATAAGATAAGCATTCATAAAATTTAAACTCAAGTTAAGAAACTAAATTATTGACAGTCCTCCAACTTTAATATAATATTTTATTAAAGTTATGATGGTTATTCATATAAATAATTTCTTTACCTATTTTCAATCTTTGATTGGTGAGCATTATAAAACAGGTTGTATATTTAGAAGACTATGTATGTGTGAAGTGAATAAGTAAATATTTATATGTAAAACAGCCACAGAAGAAATCAGAAAGGGAATGGATAAAAAAATTTTAGAATAATTTTTACACCAAAGACACGAAATCAACATTCCCCATGAATGAATTTCTGTGTGTTATCTATAATATATAAAACATAGTACAAAAAAAATTTTGTTAAAAGAATTTTCAAATTTCTAAGGAATGATATATTCAGAATAATATTGCATTCCTTTAGATAAGACTCCTTTAGAGTGAAAATTAATTTTACAATTAGAAAAATTCTTAAACTGCTTCATCAAATATACTTGTTGCTATTCATATAAATTAAAATATTCCATAAATATAATTTCTACACTTTGAAACTTTTCATATTACCTTATATTGTGCCTTTGTACATGAAATTCCACAAGAAAAGTTTTCAAATGGACTAAGCAGTTGATTCATTTTATATAATTATTAATAATTCTACAGAGACATTCATCAAGATCTTTGGTATATCACTGATGAGCAATTTCTCCAGATATTTTAAAGTAACAGAACAGTTATTAAAAAGACACATGGCAAATTTCACAATAAAATTTTTATATGAAACATCACTTTTTTCCCACAAGCTCATGTGTTAATATACTTTTCAATAAAATTGCTTTAGAATTTTTAGAAAATGCTCACCTTGTATATGGATTTCTTCGAGATGCATAACGTAATGTCAGGAATCGGTAATATGCAAATGGTGTCAGCAAACTTCCTTTGCCACTATATGAAAATAAATGTTCATATTTAATCTTAATTCCAATGTAGAAACAAGGGTGGGAAGTCACTCCTGAGTTGGATTTATATACATATATATATATATAATGACTTCCTGATACTAAGATCTTTGCTAATAAATTTAGAATGTGAAATAAATTAGTGATTAAAAATATTGAACATATAACAACTGTTTTTGCTTAACAAAGTATTATTTTACAACCTTAAAAGTGTGAAAAAAAAAAGTGGTGTCCTCTCCTTGTACTGTAAATTTGTTTATAAAATATGCGTTTTCTAAATATAACAGAACCAATTTAACAGGTATCAAAGTATTAGAATAGTTGAATATAAGCAAAAGAAAGTGGAGCATTTTAATCACGAAGATGCTGTACTTGTAAAATATTTAATCTTATAAGAAATAAAATAACTTCTATAAGATCTTTCATTGTAGATAAAGGTAGCACTTTTCTTAAAGTCTTAGTGCTGAGAAAAGTCTCTTGACACTGATTTGGTTTGCTGCTAAAGCAGTCCCTGCCTTTAGTGCTGGTTGTATTATTGAAGGATATAATTGAATGGTCTCCTCAATATTTAATTTTAACATGAATACCCAAGATTTTGGAAAAATAAAATTACATTTATAAAGTCAGATATTTAGTCAACTCTTGACACTGACTATTCTTGAAAAATGCTCACCTCCCGACTCCCTACTACTGGAGAAAACTTATTACTGATTTTTATTAATACATAATTCAGATAATATAATAAAATGGTATGGTCTATAAACACAAATGCACTGAATACATTAATATTCTTTACCTGAAAAGCCACAAAACAGTGATGGGCATTAAAAATACTTCAGTAAATGCCACCAATTTCAGAATGTTTCGTTGGTGATTTTCTGCAGCTGAAGCCAATGACCGTGCAGAATTAATCTGCCCCATTTTCTAAACAAAATTGTGTGAAATTTTATTGCATCATAAAATAAAAATAAAATTATGAAAAAGGTTTTGGGTAACAAAAATTAAACACAGATCTTAAACATATTAACAAAAAATATTTAAGAACATATTATAATATGTACTTTTATAAATCAGATATTTATTCAAACTTCCCTTGTTGTTTTTATCAAATTTTCATTACATACTAAGAAATTCAATTAAGTTGTATTATAATAAAAAGTTTTATTTAATAATATCAACTTGGTTGATTTATAATAAGCAAAAAATAATTCTTGGCATAGAAGTTTGCAAGTAAATGTATTGTAAAATAAACTTATAATCTTTGAATTAAAATATGACACATCAAAAGAGTGGCTGCCTCTAGGATTTTTAAATGCACTAAGCACTAGCAAATATATGAGGTTTCTTAAAAAAATATCTTAAAACATAAAAATCTCATATGCACAATGTATACTTACGTTTAAGATAACTACACTATAATGTACTGAATGTAGAATAGCAAAAAGAAAAACAGGGAGTAATGATACTAATAAAGGTTAAGGGTATAAAGCATTTAATAAAATCAACATTTACTTCAAAAACCAAAATATACTATTTTTTAAAAAGATATAAATTCATTCATTAAAACATGGGAATATTTAAGGTTTTATATATTCTTGAATGCATTTAAGACTTTGATTGTCTTAATTTTAAAAAAAATTAGGATATTATAAACCATTAACTGTGTTAAGTCATTTATCAAATTAAAGGCATAAATAACTTTTCCTCTTATTAGACTTATACTATACTAAAAAGAAAATACTCATAAAAATGCAGTAAAATTACACTTAAAAAAACCTGAAATATGTACAATGAAATTTTATTCTAATTTTCATTTATTTTTATACATATCTAATCATCAATATATTCTCCATCATTTTCCATGACATTTAACCATCATTCGGTTCAACTTATTGATTCCATTTTGAAAGAACTTTTTTTTATTTTAATTTTAAAGTAAAATATTCATTTAGAGAATTTTTGAATCTCCTGTTTATTATTGAAATTTTTGCAATCAAGAAAATGTTGCTAAACAAATAATCTAATGCTAGGCAAATATGTTAATTCTTAAAAAAGAAAGCTTGTCAAGTAAACCAAATGCTATATTTAAATAAATATTAAAGAACAAAGGCTTTAACAGAAATATTTGTATCATATTAAAAAAAAATCAAAGTATGAAAGGATACAAGTAATTGGATATGAAATAATAAAAAGTATGGAATATAATAAGTAATGGCATGAATCTTCCATCAAAAGCATGGCTCCGAATTCTCGAGTAAATTGTATCCTCGGCATCCTTTGATGCAGACGGAGTGCACTTGTGGCAGCACTACTCATCAAAGCACGTTGATAACTTGTATATGGATTTATGCTAAAAGAAATTAAAAATTAGAAATTTTTTCATTAAAGTTGTGTCATGTATTCTTACTAAAATATGTACAAGTTAATATAACCCATGCAATTCAAAACTATACTATTTAATTTATTTTTAATATTTGAATCTTTAAGTAAATATTTCAATTAATTGTAACATAATATATACAGAAAATTCTCATTTTTTTTTTCTTCCTTTGATGATAAATATTATTAAGAAAAAAAGAATTTGCAGATCCTAAATTGATCTTTATAAAACTTTTTACCATAAAATCTTTCTGTGTAGGTAATCATTATGAAATAATAATTTTTTTTTAATTAAAAAATAATTTTAAGTATTAGCCAAAATGAACACTAACAAAAAAAATTTCAAGGTTTCCTTTTTAAAAAAAATTATTTCTAAAAAATCAATAGTAGAACCAAATTTCTACCAAAAAGTTCTGGTTGCAATATTACTGTGAAGTTAAAAACTCTCTCATCCATCCCATATTTGAATATTCCAGGCACTCCAAAGGGCTATCTCCAATTTCTACCATCTGGTTTGGTTTGTCGTTCTATGATCATTTTGCGCACACAAGGATTAATTAGACCGAGACCTACTGTTTAAAGTGGATTCCAAACCACTCACAAACATCCACGCCACCGCCAGGATTCGAACCTGAAGCCTATGGAATGACTGAAGGACCTGACTATTCAGCCTGAACTTGAGCACTAGCCACTAGGACTTCAGGCCGCTTCCAGCATCTAGAGATACATGGATGGGAACATCTAATAAAACGAAGAGATTTTCGTCAAAGAGACGTTGTCGATTTTCCAAGAAAGTTGGGACCTTTGAGGAGGTTGGATGTTAAGATTTTAGCAAAATAAATATTTTGTAATGCATGTCAACAATAATTATGTTACTTTAACCATCATATAATAAACTAATGATATTTTCTTCAACCTCTACAACACACTCGCAAAAAACCAGGCAAAACAGAACCATTGAGAGCTTCTCTATTACAAAACTAAAAATGAGAAAAACAAAATTTTTCATAAAATACTTTAAATAGGTCTTTTTCTAAAAGTCTATTTTATATTTTAAAAAATAATAATAATAATCTCACACAAAAATGAAACAATAAAACTAAAAATCAAACTTAGGGAAAAATAAGAATGGATTAATTAATGGAAGACTTAAAATATAAGGAAAAATATAAAATAACTACTTTCATAAATTTATAAGTAAATTATTTTAGCATACTGAATTTTCTAGTTAAATTATAGTACCTACCCAAATAAAGGAACCATTGAGAAAATAGTAAAAATTACTGTGCCCATTCTTGTCAGCCATAACAAGGAATCAATTTTGCTCTCCAGCATGTGGTTCTGGAATGAAAAAAGGCCCATTCAAGGTTATATTCAGAGACAGAAAACTTAAAAAATATATAAAATCGGATAGAAAACTTAAAAGATTTATAATTAATTTTTATAATTAGTAAATAAATGTAAAATAGTCATTCAAAATCATCAAAAATATAAATTTTTAAAAAAAAAAATATTGATATGATATATCTTACCATTCAAATAAGTTTTAAATAAACAGAAAATATTTTATATATGTTTAAAATTGTCTATTTATCTAAACAGAGTTAGAGCCAAAAATATTGATATCTAAATAGATACAAATACAGCCATAAAAATACAAAGGAAAAATGAAACTATTCTTTTCTAAAAATGTACCAAAAATATTTACGTTACTAATATTTAAGGTTAATTTTCCAAACAACTTTTTTACTAAAAAATATTTTAATGCACATTAAAAAATTCCCACTACACCCAATGTTATAGAATATTAAGACCGTTAAATTAAAAATTAATATAAAATTCAACAGGAATTATGATTTTACATTGAATTCAGCATGCATTTTACTTAAAATAGTAAAACAAAATTCTTTCAATTTCTTTAAAGAATAAACAAATCTTGATTAAAAATTAAAATTATTTTATAATAGAATTAAGGAAAAAAATGCCTTACAAATGCTAAAAAGCTTTAATACAAGAAAGATTTACAGATTTAATGTAAAAAATCAATACATTTATAGAAAAGAAAAATAAAGATAAAAGATTTTAAATTCTTAATGATTAAGGTTGAAACTAACAACTTGTCAAATATATATTTTCTAAAAGTAAGTATTTGATTATGGCTTTTGAAATCTATTATTATTATCCAATTACTTTAACTTTACATACAAGAGTATATATATATATATATATATATATATATATATATTTAAATCAGCTGCATCACTTCTACATTATATAAGGGTCGGCCAATACATCATTTTTAATCTTTTTAAACATATTTGGATGACAGAAAAATTTTAAGAAAAATCTACACATTGCTAAAAAATTATTATTTATTGATTTTATTATCAGCATTCTTACAGTTATGGTAATTTCTTTATTTGCAAACAATAGGAAAAAATGCACTTTTTCAAGTTTTCATACTCATGTTTACTAGTTTATATTTCCCAATTTAGTTGTTATTATCAGCCCACATTAGCTGCTTTAGTAACGTCATTGTATTTAGACTTTCTTAGCATACTATATTAGAACAATTGCCAATAATATTTGAAGTTTTTAAACATATAATGAAAATTTACAAGCACTAGTCCTAGAAATAAATTAACATTTCTGCCTGCATTTTGGTTATAAACTCTAAAATACAAATTTCAAAGGTTACTAAATAAAATATGAGTAACTGGTAGTAATATGAGTAAGTGGTGAGTAATATGAGTAAGTGGTGAGTAATATGAGTAAGTGGTGAGTTATCAAAATATAAAATTTCCAATACTTTTTTTAATTCAAATAAATAAAATAACAATATACTTTTTATCACAAGATACATTTTCATTATTAAATGAACTTTTAATATTTATATAGAGTTTCATTTAATCACATATAAAATTATAAGAAGTAAATGAATAATATTTAGGGAAACAATTTCTTTTGGAGTAAAGTGAACCCTACTAACCGTCCCAGATAAAACTAAAATAAAATTTTATCATTTACTTTATTATCATGAAGTAGTATGTAAGTTTAAGAAAATTGATTACAAACAGAAAACTCAAAAATAGGCAATCCTCTATAGTCTTTGGAAAAACTGTAAAATGGACATTTTTGTTCATTATTTAAATCAGAGGTGGCCAACCCGTGGCACGCCTTGAATATTTTTGCAGCCCATGAGATTTATCACACTTTTTCAAAATATATTTATTTTATATTGGCAAAGTAGTGAAAAACAATGTATTAAAAAAATACATTATGTGTGCATCCATATATTCAAAATTACACCAAATATGCAAAAGAAATAAGAAAACTTACAATTGCTTTTAAAAGTCGATTCAGTAATTTAGAGTTAAACAAACAACAAAATTTTTCATGCTGAAATTGAGTCGGCCCCAGAATATCTCCAAATGGAACTGGTTGACATACAATGCAATATTTAATTAAAACACGTTTTTGAAACATCAGAAGCAAAAATAGATTTTTATAACACTTACATCACAAAAGAAATATTTTCCAATTTGAGAAATCTGGCACAAAAAAGGTGTTAGCCTTTTGGATTCAACTTACACCTGTGAATTGCTTTTTTCGAAAATGAAATTGATCAAACACAAAACACACTCAAACATAATCGCTAACGTGCAACACCCATTACGATGTGCAAATACCCAAATTGAGATTGATTTGCAAAACCAAATTTGCAGAAACAAATATCACACTAGTAAAATAAATATTTCTTAATGATTTCATTTTTTTTTTATTTCATTTATATTTAAATATTTTTATATTTCATTTTGAGTGTTATATATATTTTTTACAATGTACACTTTCTATCATTATTATTATATTATCTATGTTCACATGCAAGAATAATAGTAAACACAAAAATAATAACTCCTTCTGTTTCTATTTTTCACTTCAAACAATGTTTATAGTAGGTCCAAATCTAATATGGGGATACATAGTTTTATATGTGGCCCCTAGAGTTATGGTGCATTTCTAAAATGACTCGCAAGATCATTTAGGTTGGCCACTCCTGAATTAAAGTAAAATTTTATCATTTACTTTACTATCATAAGTAATATGTAAGTTTAAGTAAAAGATTACAAACAGAAAACTCAAAAATAAATGGTCCACTATATAGTCTTCGGAAAAACTGTTAGATGGAAATTTTTGTTCATTATTTAAATGTTTTATTTCAGTGAAAATGATATTAGGTTACATCGAAAAATATATAGCCAAATGTCAATTTTAAATAATTTTTTTTTAAAATTTTAACTTACGATAGCCGCTTGAGCACCTTGAGGTTGCGGAGTTGGAGGATTTCGACTCGTCTCACCCTCACTCATTATTAATAAGCAAAAATTTCTAAACAAAAATAAACAAAATTAATAAATTTCTTTGCACATTGAAAATCATAGAAATTTTAATACAGATTTTGAAATATAGATGCATTAATAGAAGAAACGAGAATATTTATTTTTTTGCATTCTTATTTCAGTATTAAAATACTAAAAGCTAATGTAAATAAAAATAAATAGCTACAAAATACAAATAAATCAGCCTGCATGATTTATCACAGAAGTCTTGATTAATTAATAAAAAAAGAGAATGAAATATTATACCTTTATTCTGATGAATTTACAAAATTATTTGGATTTTTATATATTATAGTTTAAAAAATATTAGACTTGTTGGAATGCTGTTGAATACATTAACTCACGAAATAAATCAACGTTTGCATGCAATAACTTCTCTCCGAAACGTCGATTTAGAAACTGTTATCTTATGTGGAGTTGTTTTCAATCAAATTCCTCAATATCAGGTGGCTGCACAGTTAGCATAGAAAAATATATATATATCTATATATACTTTAAAAAATATATTTAATGCTTTCAAAATTTAATTTATTTAAATATGCTTAAAAAACTTTTACTGACATAATCTAATTAAAAGACAAATTTTTAAATTATTAATCGTTAAAAATTTAATTGAAATCTAGTTTGTTTACAAGCTGCGTGTGGCAATTATTTTGATTGCAGACGAACGAGACGTAATAAAAAAAGTGTTCCAGAAAGGAATATATTTTCAATATTAACTAAAAGCAAAATATTTACTTTGGGTAAAAGTCTTTAAACTCGAAATAAGTAATCGAAAATACTGCTAAAATGGCTGGATCCGCTTTACGTCGTCTTATGGCTGAATATAAACAACTGACATTGAATCCTCCCGAAGGAATAATTGCAGGCCCCATCAATGAAGAGAATTTTTTCGAATGGGAAGCTTTGATCACAGGTCCTGAAGGAACGTGTTTTGAAGGTGGCGTTTTTCCTGCTAAATTAATATTTCCTTCTGATTATCCGCTAAGCCCACCAAAGATGCAGTTTAGTTGTGAAATGTTCCATCCTAACATTTATCCTGATGGTCGGGTCTGCATATCTATTCTCCATGCTCCTGGAGACGATCCAATGGGTTATGAATCGTCAGCTGAAAGATGGAGTCCTGTTCAGAGTGTTGAAAAAATCCTTCTTTCGGTGGTTTCAATGCTGGCAGAACCAAATGACGAGAGTGGAGCAAATGTTGATGCAGCCAAAATGTGGAGGGAAGATCGAGAACAATTTAACAGAATTGCAGATCGCCTGGTTCGTAAATCCCTTGGTTTAACAAGTTAATTTAGTGCTACACCCTGTAGATATTTTTCATGTGTATTCTTGTTGTTCATGTGAAAAGCATTCCACACTATTTGAATTTTTTTTTTTCAAAAACATGCTAATTAAAAAAACATTAGCTACAAAAATGTGCAATTTTCAAGGAAGCTCTTTTCTGTGTGTGAATTTCCGTTTACCCGTACTGTATTTTTAAATGGAAACTGTATGCTCATAAACTTCACTTATACCTGGAGCACGGCAATGAAATGTCATTTGTTTAAAAATATGTGTCTTTCTGCCTATTTGTAAGTATATTGAAGATGTATTAGAAAGTTATGTTGTATATGTGAAAAAAAAATATATACTAAATGTTAATTATTTAGTGTTAACATGAATAAATGGATTAAATTTTATTTCAAAATGAGTATTTTTAATTTTTGTTAAAATTTATAGTTTTAAATGAAATTATATGTTAAAATGTTATTTGTACAAATTTTTTTAAATGTAATAAAAAAAATTTGATAAAGTGTGATATACATAAATGAGCATTCATAATTTGTCAATATTTTTTTTTGAAATTAAAAGAAATAAAAATTTCTGTTCCTTAAAATGTCTGTTATATAAAAATTTCAAAATAATGCAATAAGAATGATTCATGGTTTTCTTCATGGAATATTTGTAGGTTTATTACTGAATACAATTTATTCTTTTAAATATATGTTTACAAAATGTTTTTTTTAATATTATTTTAACAAATTTAGTTATTTTTTAAAAATAAGTATGAAATATAATTCTTAAATTATAAATCCATGTTTGACAGCTAAATTTTTATGCAATAATTATAATAAAATATTGACATCAATAATCATTAGTTATTTATATTAAAAATATTATTAATATGTTTTTAAGAATAATTTGTCATTTATGATGTAATTTTTATTTTATATTATAATTACAGGTACTTAAGGTACAGGTACCATTTTCTTAGTGACTTCCTTTATAATTTGTAGGTAAATTAAAAGGAAATACTAGATAATTTTCAATGCAATAAATCTGAAGGGGACAACAAAATAGAATTTTGTTACTTTTGAAATAGTTTCTTTCTTGATTATCTGCAGAATCTTTACTATTTTTTATATACATCGGCTGTATCCAATTTTGCCAAGATATGATCGTCTATTTTTAGATATATGCACAAGTGAAAGAATATTTTTCACTTATGCTTTAATTCAAATTTTTATGCTTATCGAACATTCAATATTATAATGTCTTATCAGTTTTTTTATTAAAAAAACAAAAAACGCATGTTCATTGGAGATTTTTTGATCTGGAGTGTTCTTCCACCAAACCTCATTTTTGTGCCAAATTAACAGTCTGCAAAAGGCGATTCGGTTCATGTGAGAATGACTTCTGCTTGTAATGTACAGAGAAAACTCATTAAATGAAGATGATTGAAACTATTTTATTTTACTACATATGTTGTATAAATGAGTCAAAGTGATTGAAAACATTACACAAAAGTGAAATGCAATTGATCTTGTTTCCATAGTGAATTATTTGAAATGCAAAAAACACCAAGAAATGTAGTCAAAATTTAAAAATTTGACTGTTTGGTGAGAAAAATTTGACCAAAATGGTGAGAATTCCATTATTTTTTTAATTAAATTAACTATGAATTCATGATAAAATTTCTATTAATTTTTATTTATTTAAAATTAAAAATCATTCTTTTTTGTAACAAAGTTATGCTTTTTTAAATCATTTAATTAATAATCAGCTGCTTTTTTTTTTTCAGCTTTTACTACATATTCACAAAAAAAATCATTCAGGTTATAATAGTAGTTCCCTCTTTCTATATATGTATAGTACAAATATTCACAGTTACATGTAAAAGATGTCAAGTCGATTTTTCTCTTCTGTGACTTCATTATATTTTAACTTGTTTTATATTTTTATAATTATATACATGTTTTTGGTACATACATAAAGTTAATTTATGTTTTTAATGATTAATTATGTTTCTTATATATATTTTTTGCATGATGTTTGGGTAAAAAATCAGTTTCCCATTAATTTCCTCACCTATAATCTTCAACAAAGCAGATTTGTGACCTTATCTTGGGTCAATGTTTTCTGTTGGCATGATGGTTTTATAGAAAAATTAAATAATTCTTTTTAATTCAATATAAATATCGAATTTCATGCCAAAACAGTTTGTTAGTGCATGATTAAAAGTTTTTAATAATATAATTTGTTAAAGTAAAAAAATAGGTTCTTAATATTTAATATGAAGTATAGACAACTTTTTTCAAAATAAATTTTGAACAAACAAAAAATTGTTACTGTAATTTCTATTTAAATGGTTTATTCAACTAATGCAATCTAAAATGGCTTATTTTGAATTTACTTTTTTAATCTTATGATTTTTTTAACAGATCGAGAAATGGCATTATACTTTTTATTCAGATATTAATGTCATAGTTTCATTCTAATAAAACATCATAAGCGGTTTTAAGAATTTTCATGTAGATAAATCTAACTTATGTGGAATTATTTGCATGACTATCATACATATGTATGTTATTATGCTTCAAAATATTTTTGAATTTGAAATATATATATAATATATATATATATATATATATATTTATTTATTTAAGCCTCCGATTGTACATCACCAATTTTTCATTACCGAAATTTTTTGGAATTAATAAAATTTTAATAATGTTTATCAAAATCGACGAAAGTATCAAAGGTCTCTGACGAAAAAAGCTTAAGTATGTGTTCTCTGAGCAACATGAGATTGCGGTCAATTAAAAGCCCTTCGTTAGGAAAAAAACGCAAGGCGAACATTGAGGACCGAAAGCTGGCCCCAAAAATTACACATTTTCTATAGAGTCAGCTCGTTATTGAAACACCAGGAAGGAAGGGCATGTGTTCGTCCAAATCCAGCATGATATCGCTATAAAGGTCAGCAGCTATAGCGTCGACTTCATTTGAGATATCGGGCGCTGGTTTTGAATTTTGATGTTCTAGTGAGAAAAGTTGAAATCTTGTGGATAATCCATGTAGTGAGCAAGAGGAACAGTTACAGGAAGAATACATCAGCATATTGTTCGTGAAAATGTTTCCAAACAACAAGACGACGATTTGTAGGATTGACGGAGCACTTTGGTTGCTGGGCAACCTCTAGCTCCTTCTTTGCAAATGAAAGGGAAGGTACATTAGCTTTTAAGTGCTTCTAGAATGAATTTTAGTCTTATTGAAATGAATTTAGTTGTTTAGGCTGACAGCATGCATTTTGCTAACAAGATCGTGATATGTTTTGAAGAATCCTTTAAAAGGGTATAAATAGACATACCAGTTCGTCTATGGAATGAAAATAAAAACTAAGTATATTGGAATAAAATTTTTGCAATTCCAGCAAAATATTGGAATATAATTTTTTTTCTTGGGCAGATTTTTGCGATTGATCTTCGAGTTTCAAAAATGGTTTCGGAAAAGACTTTGATTACCAGGAGATAATCCGAGTTCCGTTGGATGGCCCAAAATGTAAACTGTGATTTCCTAGATGTGTTAGTATCTGATAATTTTTATGAGCTGGAGAGTATCCTGAAATCATAAAAATTTTGCTCATGTGTGATCGCGTTGCTTTTCACGTTTTCTGAAAATGAGGTGATAAATCTTTTCGCTTTTAAAAGCGATTTATGTTTTTAAAGATTATCTCATTCTTTGGACTGATAACGTACGTAATACACACACACAAAAGCGAGTTCCTTTTGAAGCTTTATGAAGTTGGTCAATTGAAACGACGAAGAATGATTTGTAAGACCATATTTTTGTTCTCAAGTTCCAATTTTTCTTCACTACAGCGACCGCGTTAGAACCGTCCCTCATAATTTTTCAAACAACTATGCCACAAAACATCTATGTCTAATTTTTAGTTTATGCACTGATTAATTAAACAATAATGGCAAATCTCGCCATAACATTAAACTCAACTCAACTGATCTAAGATACAATTGACGTTCTCATCAAATTTATCCTAAACTCAACTGATCCTCACACCAGTTGACATTCTCATCTTTTTTAGATCCTTAGCAATAACAGGATCTCCGTCTCAGTTTAAATCTACTTCGCATCCCCAAATTCCTTTAGATCCCCCCTCGAATTCCACCCTTTCCGTTTTGTTTTCCTAAAGGGAACAACAAGCCCCGAAAAGACCTGTTCTTTGCATCTAGTGTATTACACATAAAGTTAGCCCAGGATTACTAAATAATAAACGAGCAAGTCCCAACGTTAGAAACAAGCAAGGCAGAAAAGAAGAGACGCCAAATCCTGAGGCCCGAGCAAATGTGTTTTTATCTGTGAAGATTACCTCT